>BMAO01037211.1:0-20167 GCA_019973975.1 Trichonephila clavata
GCGTGTATGCGTATGGGTATGCGTGTTTGAATATTTGTGTGTAGTAGTATGTATATATAAATGTGTGTGTGTATATATATATGGTTGTTATGTAAGTAGGTTTTTACATATATCAGAAAAGTGAATATTGTAAAGATAAAATATCAGTCTGTTATAAATATTTTTTATTGTCAATGATAGATGTTTTCTTGCAGTATTTTATCCAAAGAAATATACATATATATATGGGTGTATGTACCCCTTTTTTTTCCTGTTATTCATGTACCATTAAATTCAAGTATTTAAAGATTAATTTTTTTGCGCTTGCTTACATTATTTTTTGGTTTATGATCACATAGAAAAATTTTCATTCACGTTATAATAATATTTTAAAATTTGAACCTGTAAAAAATTTATATAGAAAACCTTACCACCTTTTTACAGCATTTTTAGGCGAGTATTATATAAATATCATATTAGTGAAAATGATATATTTTTCTGAGTGCTATAACTGAAATGACTGATTTGAAATTATTATGTATAATAAAATAGGAAATTGAACTGACGCAGTGTGTATGTTAATCGGTAACTCCCTATTTTAAATGTTTTAACGATTCTTTTTTTAAAATAAATTCCAGTCAAAGACTAAAACTTGCTATCGTTTCACTATCAGACTGTCTAAATCAATCAAATTAATACCGACAGAAAATATTCGAATCCTCCATTTTTATGCACCCCATTGAAATAAAAATCAATAAAGTATTTTATATTGAAGTAATTCATTTACAGATTAACCCCTTAACTGCTGATTAAATTTGCTTGAATCGCTCCTAAGTGCGTCCGTTTGTTAAGTAGGCGTGCATTTGCGGTGTATTGGGGGGAGGAAATGCACAAACATTCAAATTTTCTCTGATATAAGTAAATAATTCCTAGACACTCTCTAAGTCATTTTATTGAATTCCAATGCCTTCGGAACAGCTATACTAATACCAGCACAAAGAAAAGAATCATGTTTCGGTAGGACGTATATATACGTCTGAGACACTAGACACACTATTTGGGCAAGAAGGATACACACGCCTGTGGTAGTTAAAGAGTTAAAGATTATTTTAATCATTTGAAATTATTTTTGCTTAAACAATTTATATTTATTTACTATTTTCATTAGAATAAGTACGTACAATCAACTCCGATCTGAAAACAAGCATAATGATTGTTTTTGACGTTTTTCATACGCCCGGGGGAAATATAAATATAAAAAAATTTTCATTTACATACATTCTTCCTTCATGAAGAAAATAATTTAGTGCATCAATAATCAGTATTTTGTCCTTGTTTTATATCCATTGCCTTAAAAACAAAGGGAAATAACGTATCGGAAGTTACACAAAATTTATTTACCGCTCAAATTTGTTAATTGAATTTTTTAATTTATTAAAAGGATAAGTATTATAATTATACTATCATACAATTCTATTAAAATTAACAACAATAGTTACTCATTAGCATATTTAACAAATCAACATTATGAAATGATATAAATAGCCCTATTTTATGGATACCAAAATTAATTCGTTTCATCATGCCGCTGCTCAATACACTGAAATAATAGATAGTGATTGTTTATTTATTTACGGTTGGTAAGGCCATAAAACAAATTGCGAGGATAATTGACCAATAAATGTGCATAATGAAACTGACCTCTATAAATAAATCAAAATCTTTCACTGCCTGCGGTTCGATTGCATGTTTTTAATTAATGTTGTGTAAGTTAATACTTAAAAATATCTCCTAGGAATACTAATCAATAGAAATAACGATTAAAAAAGCTTTTAATAGCAATCTTGAAACGTTAATTAGAGATTACATGCGAGATATATCATTATAGTGAAAAGTGTTTAGTAAATTAGCATTGGAAGTATTAACTCATGTTTGAATGAAGACTGTGATAACAAAAACGCAAATATTTATTAATTATATGAAAAAAGATTAATTTCCAACTTTTCAACTAATCCTACTTTGAAATTATTTCTAATGTTAATATTATTTTACAGATTACTTTAAATCAGTTGAAAAAAATGAATACCCAATTTGTAGAGTAAAAATTAGTCTTGCCACAACACTAATTAAAATTTAAAATATTTGAAATTTGATTTTAATATTAATAAATAATTGAATTGTAAGATAGATATGACTAGCAAAAATATTGATTAAATAAGTAGATAAGAGAAAGAGAGAGCACTTTCTTTTCTTAATAAATGTAATGATCTTTTATGTTCTTTAATTTTTTTAGTTTCATTTTATACATTATCCTTCAAATTTCCATTATTATACATGACATAATTTTCATTTTAAGCAATACTGCAAATGTAAACACTGCAAAGTAAAACATTTATAAGAGAAGTATTTATTTACTGCAGTACACTGTAGATTATTTAGATGTAATAATAGCTATTTGATTAAATATAAAGTCTATTTTTTATACTAAAATCATTGATTAAAATGCTAATAAATAATACATAAAATTTCATTTTTTTTTCAAGGAAAAAAAAAACAGTATACCTCATTTTGAAAAAAATTCAATTAATTTTCTATGGCTTTTAGTGTAGTATTATTTTCTGAATGCGGAATTTTGCAGTAAGTAACTCATTTTTCAGTGAGGGGAGTACGGTATCTTTTAAATATTTCTGATGAAAAAAAAATTTACTTTTGCGAGTTTTAAGGAGAAAACATGTTGAATTTTCGTTCAAAGTCAAAATTATTCAATTCAAAAAATACCAGAAAAAAGTATTCCATCAATGAAAAATTGCTTAAATCTTTCTTAACAAATTTTAGGATTTGTTTTGACTTATAAAATAAATTATTTGGATGAGATGCTCAATTATGTTAGTGCTGAAAGTACGGCAAAAAGTACTGAACCTTCTTTTACGAAGTCTTAATGTACTCTACAGTATTCCAGTATAACGCTAGTCTTCCCCGTATCAAATACATAAAATTTTTGAGGATGCATAACTTATATATTCATTTAAGTGTAATTTGTAAGAATGTCAAATGTTCTGGTAACCAAAAAATGGTTACATATTCGCTTTATTATATAGCTAAATAAATACTGGAAAAAATTTGATTCAAGGTATTAGGATTGATTGTATTGTACACACAGTTTTTATATAATGTTCCTACGCTTCTCAGTTAATCCATCAATAGATTCTCCTTTCTTTATGCGAAATTAATCAATTCTGCGTATAAAAGGGAGAATTGTTATTTTTACATGCAATTTAGGATATATTTTGTATTATCAGACTAATATTGTTGTGAACCTATATTTGTCACTTTTATTGTAGAAAAATAATTATTTTAAGTGTAAAATAATCTAATGGAAATTAAGAACTTTTTTCCATTATTTTCAAAACTTCAATTGCTTTGTGCCAATATTAAGTTTTAAAATTATTTTTTTACTTGTTTTCTTCTGATCTTCATACCATGAAAAGTCATTTATGCACACTAAGTTCGATTATATATTTTTTGTCTCCCATATAACCAGCGATTCAACATAATGAGCATCCCATATTAAATCCCAGTTGTTGAATGAACTTATTTCAAACGAGAGCCATGTGATACATACGAATGCCAGGAGTGTCCCTAAATAACATAAGAATATATATATAATATATATAATATCTATATATATATAATATCACTAGTAATAATAGTAATAACACATTTATGTGTTTTAATTATATAGTAATAAATTTTATTATACCCCGTCAATTATTTAAATTATTTTATTTTGTTAAGGTACAAACAAGAACCACTACTGTGTGTAAATATTTCTTTTGTTATTATTTACAAAATTTGTGTAAATATATTATTAGGGCTTTTAAATTATTTATACCAATAATCAATTCAAATTGTTACAAAAAATACATACTAAATATATACACATGTATCAATTTAAAAAAAATAATACTTACCTTTAAGATAACAGTAATTAAGAATAAAATAAGAAACCCTTATAAAATTATGAAGGATTTTTAATCTCTTTAGACGAATATACTTAATCCCTGTTACGAGTGTATTCATGCACACTTCAAAAATAATACAGATTTAAAGTTCAATTGTATCAATTTAAAGAAACTACACAAAGCGTTAATTACAAACAATATTTTTTTATTAAATAATAAATTTATTTTTTTCACAAAAATATCATTGCAATTAAATTTAATATTTATTTTTATCCAAGTAACGTATCATATTTTTTGCCATCGTGTACATAATAGAATAAATATAAATATAATTAAATGCAAATAGAAATAAAACATGCCCAAATTTTGTCTAGCCGAGAGAAGAAAAATAAGAGTTTAAAAGGTATTTGAACTATTAATCTAAATATTTTTGAAAAAATAAACCACCTTTTAGGTAATAATTGATAAAAACGTAAAAAAAAAGGATTTTTAAAAAAAGTTTTGTGCTTTTTTTTAAAAAAAAAATATTTGGAAGTTTGTATTAATTTTTTTTAAATTCAATATTTTGCTTAGAGACAAAATATTGAATACAAATAATTATTGTAGAGAATATTTTTGTAAGTTCCCTTTATATTTGTCTTGACACTTCTTCCCAATACTTGAACTAGTAATATAATTTTCTAGAAAATAGCACATGATACAATTTCACAGCATTATATACCTTTTAACTATAATATAAACTGTTTCTAGTTATGTCTTTCCCACGTAACAAAAATATAAATGTCATACATAACGCAGACGACAATTTAGTTGTGACTAACCAATTTATGGTGATATGGTACAATCATCACAATTTTTTTTTTATTTTTAACATTTGATATTTGGTTTGAATTGTATTCCATAAAGGTTAATGTTTAATAATAATTCCATACAAAAAAATTTTAATTTGTTGTTAATGTTTGTATAATTAAAATTTTTTGAACTATTGTTTTTTTTCTCTTTTCTTTCAAACATTTTTTCCAAGTACCTTATAATATACTACATAAAACTGTGCATGGGTTTTTTTCTGCTGCTGCTCTTTAATTTTTTTATATTTGAACTTCCAAAAATTCCCAAAAAACCTTAATTTTTATTTTGCAATTTTATAGAAAAAGTACAAAACATGTTAGAGCTAATTCCATGCACAGTTTTACAAAACATACATTTCACAACATGTATAAAAAATTTCAAACCCATACTTCAATTATAAAAACTGCCTTAGGGTTTTGAATAACAGTATATGTACAAAAATTCAACAAGGAGAAGTGAGTTTGAAGTTTTCATTCCATGAATAGCATAATATAATATCCATAGAATATTCCGAAACTTTTATAAAATGTTAATTAGCTTATTTAAAACTACTTACCATAAAAAATTGCACAAATGTAGAACAGTATACTGCCATAATGAATATATAGAAAAAAACGAATGAAAGATCAATATTTCATAAAACTTTATCTTAATAATTATAAAAAAAATACACACACTCAGAGCTAATGCACAACATGTACAAAAGATGTTTATGCCTTTATTTTTTATTTCCCTGATTTTAAAAGCCTTCGCGTGTTAAATATTGTACACGAATAAAAGCAAAATCAAATAACAATTTATAGGTAAAATACATCAAAATCTAATAACTGTATATGTGCATTTGTTTAAATAAATATCTTAAAATATTTTAGTTATAAAAGTGTTGAATCTGGCACACATGGGATATATATATATATATCACCTATTCTTGCGAATTAGATTTTTAATTATCTGAGTTATCAAAATGAGATTCAGTATTTGTACTTTGGAAGAATCCGCTTTGAAGTTTTAATTTATTCATAATAATATCATAAAAACCACGCACAACTTTTAAATCTTGACCAAATCCATTTGATCTTCCAGTAAATAATTCACAAACTAGAATTTTTGCATGAATTGCACAGTTCTTTCTTAAAATGATTTATTACTGCAAATATAATGTCAATCTCATTGATGCGCATTAGAAAAATAATTAATTCATTTTTTATCAGGCTCTTTTCTAGCAGATAATCTGAAATGTAGGCGTGGTAGTTGCTATTTAGCATCAAACATTGCTCCATTACTTAATGAAAAATGCAGGTAAAGCTTTGAAATTTTGCAGGCATATTTATAAAGATTCGGGGTATCAAATAAGCCAATAAAAATTTTTTCGACAGTTTAATGATTTTTAGGGTCCCATATCCTTAATTTTATGTGAAGTTATTGGTAGCTTTAATGTTTAAAAGAACTATTAGATTCTTCTAAATGTAAGGTAGATTTAATACATATTTCTTAATATATTTCATTAGTTGAAAAGTTTTCGAAAAATATTGACATGTTTTTTTAGAATTACCATATATTTTTATAATTAAAATAAGAATATATATATATGCAATAAATTATCTTGAGATCCAGCTGGCTAATTAAAAAAAAATTGTTCCGCAGGAGTAATCAAAGCGAGATTTTGGAGTACACCAAATAATTAAATTCAAGATCATTTGTGAATGTTTGATCATTCACCCCCAGGGGAATTTTTTTTTTGCCTCACAGGTTGCTGGTAAGCAAATCTAGCTTCATCTGTGCCTTAGAAGCTCAATATTATAAATATACCAACTTTAATGGGCATGCAATGAGTAGGTGGGAAGAGAAGTCTTTGAGGAGAAGAAAAAGTTCAGAACATAACAGAAGAAATTTCTACGCAGAGGAAAGATTTACTATATATTACTTACAGAGTTCTACTGGAAAAAGTTATTATGGAAGTTATTTCTTTATAATTATGTATTGCTTAAAATAAATAAATATTTTGATTTGTGGGTACACTTATTTGCATGATATATATATACACACTGAAGTGTCAATGAATTAGGGATAGCAAGGACTATGCAAATTGAGTACCACTGCACATCATTTATGCGATTTGGTAACTGCATATATAGCGCGTACTGTGGTTGTTCTGAATTAGTGATTGGAATTGCCAGTATGGGTAAATTGCCTGATTTAGATACCTTCGATCACGGACTAATCGTAGGAGCTCGATGCATAAGCCATTCAATTTCCAAAATCGTCAAACAGCTGGGAATTTCAAGGTCGACAGTGCCAAGAGTATACCAGGAATATTGGAATGGTGGACACAAAACTAGCGATCGGACAAACTGCAAATGACAATTAACCTTGACTGTGCTTGGTGAAAGACGGATGAGGTGTATTGTAGGTAGCCAGCGAAGCCAAACATTAACTGTAATTACCATCCAGTTGAATGACGGTACCAGTCGTACAATCAGTAAACAGACTGTGAAACGCTCACTTTACCGTATAGGTTTCGGGAGACGTCGACCTACGAGAGTACCGTTATTCAAGGCTCGCCATCGGGCTGCACATCTTTCCCGAGCAAGAGAGTACAGAGACTGGAGTGTACAGGACTGGAAACGCGTAGCATGGCTAATGAGTCTCGATTCCGACTACTTACCGCCGGCGGGAGGTTAAGAATATGATATCAGGCTCATGAAGCCATGGATCCTGCATGCTATGTTGGAACTGTACAACGGCATGTTGGCACTGTTTGAGATATTTGATGTGTATACGAACCTCCCTTAATGCAATTTTGTGCAAGGAGTTGCTGCGTGATCACCTTCATCCTTTTACGCTGTTCTACTATCCGCACGTTAACGAGTTTTCCTGAAAGACAACTGTATCCCTCACCTGTCCCGGTTGGCTGCTGGCTGGTTGGATGGGAATTCCTCTGACTTTTCTGTCATAAATTAGCCACCTAGATTCCCAGACTTCAATCTTATTAAGCATCTTTGGGATGTTTTGGAACACGGCGTGAAAGACCATCACACAGCACCAAGAAACAGTACTTAATTATTGACAGATTTCGCCAATATTTGTTAAATCATTCTCATGGAACATTTCCAGAAACTTGTGGAATCTATGGCTTGTCATGTGGCAGCCGTAATCTACGCCAAAGGAGGCTCAACTCGTTACTATATAGATATCCCTAATTCAGTGGCACGCGCGTCAGTGTATATATATATATAATAATCAGAGGGGTGAAGACTGGAGATAAACTTTTTAAAACCCTATTTTTTATGAAACAGTCAACTGTAATAATGCTGCTGTAATAATATAGCACACACATTCATCACTTTATATATATATATATATATACATACATATATTAACTCTACTAAATGTAGACATAGCTATACATATACAGTATACAGTTTAAAGTACACCGTTTTTCCACTAAAGTAAACAAAGTAATCAACCCTGGGTCCCATTTTTTTCCAAATAACAGTTAGTAATTTTTATTTTCTATTATTTCAGTTCTAATCTATCTGGTTTTCTCCTGAAGATTTTTCTTTCCGCATCATTCCTATTTTGACATTTAAAATTATTATGCTGTCATAACATTTTTTTAAAAAAAATATTTACCTCCCTGTTTAACTGATTAGGTAAATTTATATTACCTTTTTATTATCAAACGTCTAAGAATTCAATTATTTAAAATATTAACACTCTAGACATGGGGAAACATGATAAAATAAAACAAATAAAATTAATTTGCCCATATATGGGTATGTTGAAATAGTACAAATAGTTGAACTCACGTAATTCTTTTATTTTCTGCGTAAATATTTTGTAAATGAAAAGCCAAATTTGATTTTTCAGACTAAATAAAAAATTGAAACCATATATGGGAACTCATCGTGACAAAGTAATCATAAGTTAAAAAATTGTGCATATTTGCGTGAAGGTTCCATTACTGCTTCATTGTGGTTCCTCCATTACCCACTACGTAAAGCATTATAAAATGACGTAGGGTCAAATCTGAGAAAAATAAAGGTCAGGCAGATAAAAAGTAAGAAACATCAAAAGAAACATAGAGCCTTATAGGAAAGGAATCGTCAGTTCAAGGCAAATGAGTAATGCTCGTTCTGTTGCTGCAAAACCGATTTCCTTTTACCGAAGATGCATTCTTTCCAAGTTAAAAGGAAATAGAAAGCGTTTTTACTTTTATACTTTGATTAAAAAGAGATGAAAGAGTTGGAAAAGATACAGGATTTTCCACCTATTCTTTCTTCTATGTGCTTCCGAAATGCCGTATTGTTGTGATGTATCTTCTTTTGACGCACTTAGAATGTTAATAATGGAGCAGGTACCGTAAAGGCAAAAATGATTACGATTGAAATATTCTGCTCCCTTTTCTTCCTTTTTTTGAATTTCAAATATGTATCAAAACGTGTTTTGCTATTTGTTTGCATGTTTTATGTCCTTTGAAACTTTTATGCAAGTGAAATAAAGAGTTTTAAAATTCGCAAAAGCTTACAAGTAAATACATGCTGCAAAATGTATTTGTAAATGCATTTTCTTTAAATATTAAAATTTCGGGTCTCAAAAGTTTAATTTTCAATAAAAGCCAAATTTTAATCTCCTTTGATATTTAAAATTTTTGAGAAAAATATATTAACCATAAGATAAATTGATACTGAAAAAGTAATAATTTACGTATAGGAAACCTCTAAGAAGTCAGATATTTTTTGTAGGTTATTTTTCCTCAGAGAATAGACCATTATAAAATACAATTAAAAGCTTTAGTCACTGCGTTACAATATAATGTATTATAAATTAGTTTTGGTGAAAAAAAATCTATCTAAAACGTATAAACAGTTTAAAAAATAGTTTAAAAAAAATTTTTATGAGAGAAAATCTTATTGAGCAAAGTAACTGAGACTTTAGAATGTAATAAACTTTAATATATAAATTTCAAATTTTAAAATGTGTAAGATTATTTAAAGTTACATAATTCTTAAAGTATTCCTAACAGCTTTTTGGAAGAGATATTACTGCTTTAAAAAATTTTTCGTCTGTCTCGGTGTGCATATTATACAAATTTAAAAATATATATATATTACAGCATTTATTTGAACGTATATTTCTCCGCAAAGCGTGTACACTCTTATTTCATGATATAATGTATTTAATTTTTTTACTTAATCATATCATATCAAATACTGACCTTGTAGGATTATTGACAATTAATCATTTGTCAATAGAATTAATTATATGATTTATAATTACAGTTAAAAGAAAATAAAGCAAAAATACGAGAAAGGTAAATATTGAACAATCTGAAATTCATCATAAAAATGTCAACGAATAGTGAATTAAAAGGTATTTCATTATGTTTTAATTTCCATTGGAGCTAAATTTATGAAACAATTCCAAAGATGTGTGAGATCAAAATAATTATTTATATAATAAAGTTCTCATATGAATAAACGGAATGTGCCATCTTAGAAGATCTTTGGAATTTTTTTTTATATCTTCAAAAACTTATTAATAATTCTAGAAGAATACTAGAAGATATATAAAAGTATTAACTTATATATTCCTACTAAGCGATAAAAGTAACTGAAACCGCATGGAAATTCCGTTAAGAATTACTCAACAGAAATTTTGGAGAAAAGTCACTTTCGTAACTTTTTTTGACAGAAATTTATAGAATACATCCATAATTTACACTTTCACTCATTCAGTTATATTTTCTTTAGACAAAAATAATTAAATATACAATATAAACACAACAAACGACTATGTAAATCTCTAGCTTAATAAATCTAAAACTAACTAATGAAACTTTTCGAACAGTAATTTATCAATTTTAATCCTTACTGTAGAATAAATTTCAATTCTTTATCTTTAAGTCAGAAAGAGAAAAACGCGTTTTTACATTCATTTTTTTCCCTTTTAAAATATCCTTTCAGAACTATTTTTTATAATGCAATAACACCTGTTTTTAAAACGGAATTCCCACTCTCTTTTCCTCAAAGGAAATAAGTAACATAGTTGCTAAGCTTACCGCCTACAGAATACATTCGACAACTAAATTTGACAATAGAATGTATTATTAGACCATCTACACATGCGCGAGACGAATCAAGACAAGGCTTGACCTTTAGGGTGTAGAGATCAACTTTTTTTAATACGATTCAGGCCTTGCCTTTTAGATCTCATTCTTTTTGTCCATCAATCAAGGTCTACGTGACAGTAAACTCATATTTTCGAAGGTGGTTGCGTAGATAAAGAGAGAGAGAAAATTTCATTGAAATTCACGTTGTAAGTAACATAAAAAAGATAAGATTTGATAAATCCGGGAGTATTTATGTTATTGCTTTTGTAGTGAGGCAGTTACTATCACAAAAAGAGAATAACATTCTACTTCATTCAAATTCTCTGTCTCATTTGTGGGTTATGAATGAAAAGACATGTCACGATTTACGTATTCAAGGTCGATTATTGATTTTAAATTTTGTAATGGTCTGAATACGCCTTAATGGTATAGATAAAAAGATATGTCATATTTTCTCAATCAAAATTAATACAATGCTTCAAGATCAGGAATACAATGAGGACACTGAATAACAGGAATGGCGAATAATGTTTATTGAAAACTCAACACTATGCATTAGTAATTTTTTTTTCATTTAAAAAAAAAATTTATATATTATAACATTTGAAACTAATTTCATTAGCATTCTTCACAACTATTACCTGACTAAGTATTATATTTTTAAGGGGGGAAATCTCTTTCAAATTATTAACGTTATTATATATATTTTATAAAAATGTGACTTTTGAATTCGCTATTTAGCTTGCGAATTGTATTAATAAATAATTTATTGTGTAACTCAAAATTTAAAGTTATTACGTTTTTTAAAAGGAATTTTACCTCATAGTTTTCTGCAGTTTATTTTGTTAGATTCAAAGCTCTACTGAAATTCATTATCACTGAGTTTCTACTATCTGCTTAAATGACTCATTATTTGCGCCAAATGTAATGCAATACCAAAACTGCAGATATGCAACCTAACAATTTTGTACCAAGGTGGCGAGGGAAACACTTGGGTTGGTACACAATTTCTCTTTTTCATACGATGCCATGTGCAAGCATTTAGATATATTGATTTTTCGTTTATAAGCTACTATGTACAATTATTTTTGGAAGGATGATTTCCAAAATTTTCACTTTTGGGCATTAACACGTAACTTTACAAATCTGGTTGCAATGCATTTTAATTGTTCTTTGAGAAGGGTTTATCTTCTTATGCTGTTTTTGCATTAGCTTCAGTAATAATGTATAAAAATACATAAAAAATGAGTTATAATGATATAATGCATGGGATTAAAAGAAAACTAATGTCCATTTGCTGAATAAAATATTGATTTATCGCACTCCTCCCAAATACATCATTTTTAATATTATTTCACCAATACATTTAGTTACTATAAAACAACTAAATACATCATTGATTTTATATCCGTTACCTTTCCAAATTTATAAATAGTGCGTTTTGACGATGCTAAAGTAAAATCCAATACTTCGCTCTTTGGATAACAATGATGATCTTTGTTAAATCATTTGAGATCCTACGTTCTACTCAATTTAGTCTTTCGCTAAATACAGCTAATAAGCGCTGTGATTTTTCGGATGCCTTTGTTGAGACTTAACGCTACCTGACCTTACATTCTACGTTTTGGATAAACTATTTAGGGCTTTTAAAGGAACCAGTTTTAATGTACATTAGCTCCCCTGCAAGAAGAATTTCTTCTTTTTTTTCTGGGGTTGGATGAAGATGATTTTTCTAAGGATATACTTTACTGTCTTCACTTCCAAAGAAAATGGTACATAATATATAGGTATATATACATGTGTGATTTGGGTATAAATCAAGTTTTCTCATGTTTTCTTCAGTTTTTAATTAAATTACTTCAGTTAAAATGATTTTTAAATGTATGCTATTGCGATAAATGTTATTTTTAACCGCAGAAAATATGAGCTTGATTATAACAAATATTTGATGGTTTATTTTTTATTTTGTATTCTGTGTAATTTATCATTCATTTTTACAAAAATTTCCGACCTTTGTTTTCTTTTGAAATTTTTTAAATCTTAATTTTATGATTGTGGTTCCCTAAATACGAAAGTGGCCACATTAGCCTAGTAGTCATGATCACGAACATGATCCGCTTTGTCGTGAGCTTGAGCCCTATCACCATAAAAAACCCTCCATATAAAGCCGCTGAGGCATGTTAAATCTGGCATAGGTCAAAATCTGCCTAGGGGTGTCGTGTGGAAGTTTGGAGAAGGGATGCCAGTTGCCCAAGTGTCATTCCTGACCCTTGACCATGGCTCAAATTGACGAGATCCATCTCCAACAGTTCTCGTGTTGCTTTCTAGTTCAACGCTAACCTTTAAAACTAAGCGGTACATACGCTGTACCAGAATTTTTTTATGTTATTTTGCGGTGGTACGTAGTGGTACGACTGTCGTACCAAAATTCTAGAGACAGTTCTTGCCCTGACCCCCCCTCCCCTTCTTTTTTCTAGCACACCCTTTTACGATTTCCCCTGACCCATTTTTATGATTTTGCTTCTATTGTCCTTAATTGGGTGGGGATATTTTTCTCCAAAATTGTGCACATTCCTTATCATTGTCGACGTTTAGGAGCAAGTTTCAATATTTAAAGAAAAATATACTTCATTCGATGAATTTATGTTGTCTATGAGCAACAGATTTTTCTTTTCTCTTGCTTTTTCTTCTGTTTTTTAGAATACCCCGAAGGTTTCTCACACAAATAAAGATTGAAGCTTTGATGAAACGTTTAGATGAAGAAATTAATGCTGAATAATTTCATTAATATTTTTTGAAGTGAAACTTCTTTGCTCATGAAGTGAATGGGAAATTTGCCCAGTTTTGCGTAACAGTGAAAAGGTGAACGGAAATAGTGACCCCTTATCCCCCCCGAAACGTTGTCATGGTGAGGAGATAGAGAACAGGATTAAAAGAGAGCGGGGAGGGGGGTCACAACGTGACTTACGTCATATCCGTGAAAAATTTGAACGATTGCTAAGGTGGTATGGAGTGGGGAATCTTATATTTGGACTGAATGCGCTTAGGAATTGGAGATATTAAGAGAGTATGCTACTCGTAACGAACTCGCGTGGCGTATTTTCGTTGTTTTTATGTAATAAACGAGCCGTTTTCAACGAATAAACGCACCCAAAATAATACCATTATATCGCTCTTCCCTTTACGGGAGTGTCTGGGACATTGTGTATATGTCACTAACGTTCACGCCAGAATCACTACGGATAGCGTCTTGTAAACAAACACAGTGACTTCTGTGAGTGATGCATTAAGTTTATATTATTAATTTTTATTTCCATTGATTTGAAATTAATTCTGTTCAGAATGCCTAGAACAAATGGAAAAAGCGGTAAAAAGTTTCGTGAAAGGAAAAAAAAGTAAAACCAGCAGAAAGTCCAGGAGAAAGTCTATATATCACTAGGTATCGCTATCGCAGCTTTTATCATCTTTATCCATAAATTTTTAGTGATATACACATCAGAGACTGCTGCAATCATTGGACCCGATGATGATTAAAAGCCGATTATCTTAACTGGAGACTTTAATGTTAATTTTGCTTCAGAAGAAGCAAAGCCACTCATTGAATTCTTGAAACATACACTGAATTTGGTAATGAATACTAATTCAAGAGAAGGGAAAACAGTATACGGAACCACGATTGATGCAGTTTTCTCACATTTTCTTGCTTGACTACCACTCGAGGATTTTTATATCCTACTTCAGTTACAACACACCTATTGTTTCTTTCCTGGAAAATTGAATAGAAATATTTTCATACAATAAATGAAGTTCGAATTTTATTTGATTAAAGTAAGTTCTCTCAGCAGTTTAATATAATTAGATGTATCCTGCACTTACGGCCAACGTCGCCAAAGAAGTTTCACTTCTATCACGTGACTTTCCACGTTTTCTTTTTTTAAATATTTAAAACTGAAAGATTATTTTTATTTTTTGTTTTTTAAAGAACATGAAAACATTTCACAAAATTAGGAATGATTTTTAAAAAATTTTTGAAGTTATTTTAACACACAAATAATTATTATATAACACAATATTATTATTTTTTAAATGTTTTTCATCTACTTAAGGGATAATAACCTTTATACTCCGTATGCTTCATCAATCTATCTCATACTTAAGCAATGATTGTAATAAAATCTTGCTTCAGAAAAATTTATTTTTAGTACAATTTGCGTCGGCTAAAAAATTACAAATGTAGCGAGTGGAAGTAATATATATACTAATTTTTACTAATAAGTAATTTCTACTCAGCATAAATTCTTCTTTCTTAACTTCTGCAATACTGCTCTAGAAAAATATTTTTAACTTAAGATATTACTTTAAAAGAGACATGTGTACCCATCAAAAATTTCAAAATACTCATAAAATCAAAATATGCATTTGAAAGTTTGCAAGCCCTTCAATTAAAAATTAAATCTAAGAATTCCAAAAAAAAATTATTGTGACATGATATGGCGTCAAATTTTGTGATCTTTCTTACTCGTGAATGATTACTGACTAAAACTCAACAACCCTTACTATTTCCCATTTGTAACTAGAATAAAAGTTTACAAAAGTCATGAGGCGGGGAAAAGAAAATTTTTCCGCACATCTGAAAGGGCCTAATGGAAGGGATATTTTGACTTAGAATCCACCGAATTCTAAAGTAAACACTCTCCTTATATATGTATATTTAATATTTTTAAAATAACGTACAAATATTTATTTGCCGATTAACTAAATATAATGATTGCATATTTCCAATATAACATAAAATGTATCATTAGAGATTCAATATATATATATGTGATAATTCCGGACTTGATTTAAGATATTTTGGTTTTAAAGTGATAATTTTTTCGAAGGATTACAACCGTGGAAAGAATGACGAGGCTTTTATACTTTAAAAACTATATTTGCTTTACTTTATCATAAACATGACGCCCCGAAACATAGCAAATAAATAAATAAATAAGCAATGTGTAAACCAGACGTGAACATATAAGGCAGTCACAAAAGCGTTCAATTTTCACTCCCGAGATCTCAATCTTTTATTGTCTTGGTCATCTGGAAGCTTTAGAATCATACGATTTTTTACTAAAGTTTCTAACTGCTAAGCGTCCAAATATATGGGTAATTCAAGAGTGCATCACCCTGCTTCAAAAACACTAACATTTCAGTTTGGGGAAAACACACACAAAGTTGTAATTGTTTTCCATTAGGAGGATAGACTAAAAATTAATTATCATGCGAAATCTTAGCATTATGTATTAAAATCCCTCGAGAAAATATTTAAGTGAATTAAATATATATATTATACAAAAAAGACACAGGCTGAAAAATGATGTTTTTAATGTTTTAATGTTCGGAACTGCACTAATAATCTATCATGAAGCCATCATTATTACATGTCCATAATTTGTCAAAATATAGTTCAGAGGAACATTAAGCCTTCATTATTCCAAGGAATGCCCGCTGGCTGAGGGTTAGTGTATCGCGCTTCCACGCCATAGGTCCGGGGTTGAAATTCCGGGCTGGGGAAGGTCGAATCAGCCTTTCATCTCTTCAGTGGGTAGGTAAATGAGTATCGAGGTTGCTTAGGAACTAAACACTGAGGGTTTTGCGTCAGATTGACCGGATCATCTGTTCCTGCACCTTAGAGTACAAGGAAGATGGACACAATCAGCCTTAGCCCTCATGGGTTGTTGCGCTACTGACTTTAGTTTTGTAATGCAAGGGATAAGGTTCATCATTACAATACGTATTAATCACTTAAAATGATTGCGCTTATCTAATTCATTTTTCTCTGGAATTTTTATGTGTTTAAATGCAAACTTATTTTTCGAGAATTTTCTGTGGGAAACATATTTCCTTCTTTTATTTAACAAAGGAACTTTACAGGAAATATAACCACAAAGCTTTAACCGCGAATCTCTGGAATTTCCTATGACCTGTTACCTTTCGTGTTATTGCTATTATTAAATTATTTTAATATTATTATTTTTTAAACAGGACATCTTCATTGATTCTTTGGATCTTGCTTGGGAAATGCTGTTTTGAAGCATAAATCAAATTTTACCCAATTTAAATGTAGGTTAAATTTGTTAAACTTACTTAAGCTTTTAACTGAATATCTTTCAGTAAAATTTCTTTTGATGCAGAAATACGATCCCCTTTACAAAAAAGAAAATCATGCATTTGGAATATATAATTATATACTGATTTAAAGTATTTCACTCTACTTTTAAAATTTAAATTATCTTTGCATTTATCGTAAATATGATTAGTGACATTTTAATATTGTAACATATTTCAGAAATATAAATGGAAAAAAAGAACATAATATTTTTTAAAAACTTACAATATTTCCTTGCCTTTTTATTTGTAACTGTTTCGAAATGTCAGGAACACTCATTTATTGATTGATAGATTACTTTTCAATAATTTAAATAACAGTGCTTTGTGACGGGATTTTGAATTATTAAGATGTATGAGAGCTATGTTAAATTGACAATGATTAAAATGCTACATGACATGACTTAAAATAAAGCAAATCATTAATATTTTCAGTTAAAAGGTTTTTAACAATTTGCTCCAGTATTTCATTGATTTGGGAAAAATATTGAATTCTTAACAATCAGTAATCGTTACTTCTGCATAACTCAATGAATAACAATTAAGTAATTATATACGTTACAAAAACATGTTGAAATGATCAATCTTGCTAAAATTGCATTTTTGTGATATTAAAAACACAAATTATTTTGAATACATATTTTTTTCTTTTGAAGGAAATATTTGACCTTTGGATGTATTTTTGATGAACTTCTGGCTATTTGTAAGGCATCCTTTCTTACATAATTCATTATTTCATCCCTTCCTCCAACAAAAATTGTTTTTAATACAAACAAGAGCTGATCAATACATCACGTACATGTTTTGAGCGTATGTGAGATATTCATTAATTTATTAAGATGTATTTCTTTTCTTATTGAAGTCTACTTCTGCCAATAAAAGATTATTTCCCATTATAAAATAACACTAATTTAATACATTGCAGGTTGTAATACATTTAAAAAGGGAAATTACTTCAAAGAAAATGCAGTCGAACTAATATTTCAAAAAGTCGCTAAATCCCGAAAAAAAATTATGTTCTGGTGAAAAATTGTTAGAGATTCATTTTTAATATACTTTATAAATCACATAAAACATATTTCAAATTCATAAACAAAATGCATTTAAAAAATTAAATATTCACATCTTTTTCTTAAAAAAATTAATATATATTTCTTACACATCAAAAAGAAATCTACAAGGAAAACAAGATAAACAGTGTCCAGGAATACACTCTTTATTTTTTTTTACTTTAAAAAATAATTTTGTATTAAAATTAATGAATTTTTAGTGACAGTTTCTAGTTTTAAGTCAACAAGTCATTCTGAACATACATTAATTTAAAGTCAGTAACTTTAAACATGCATTAAAGCATGCGTCCTTAAATTTAATTACTGAAAAAAATCTGTTAAATTTTAGAGTTTTTTGCTTAAAAAATATGAGAGATTTATTGCTCTTTGTGTTAGTCACTTGGTAAAATCAGTTCAAGGTCCTTTATCACCGTAAAATGTTTTATAAGAGATAATAGTTTGAAAAGTTTAGAAATATTTTAAAAATAGAGAGAAATAAATCGCAAATCAGTACAGAAATAGTTCGTTAAATAGAAAATGCATTTCACTATTTGGAGGTTATTTTACGAAGCAAAAAACAAAATATTCTTAGTTCTAGAAAAAAGTTCGTAAAATAGAAAAATCACAAAATAGATGTTCATAAAATGGAAGTCCGATTGCATTCAAATTATCTAAAAATTAAAATAAGAAAACATTTTTTTTTTCCTATTTTTTTAGACATAAAGCAAAACTCGAGTCTTCTTGGAGCGGCGTTACTCTATTTAAAAGATTCAATGCTGATTTATAAGGATAAGGGTTTTTGAAACTTGCTTGGATGCGGTTTGGTGAGAAAAAATCAGTTGTTCAGTTTACGATATTTTTCATTTCGTATGGAACAGAAAAACTGATTGCGAAAAAAAATTTTAAAGTTTTTATCTGATCAAATTTTTATTGTTATTGTTGATACTTATTAAAAAAAGTAGAACGGTGATATATATTATTTAAAACCCAATTTTTTTTAAATTCACTACAGTTTTGTTTTTATATTCAAGTGTGCATAATATCGTTGATCAAATTATTACATCAAAAAATAAAATATATGACAAAAAATTCTTATGACTATTTAATTTAATTTGTACTTTAGATGACGACACAGATATGTTAATGTGTTGTTATGCTGATATTTTTACTTATTACATAGATCAAAATGATATCATTGAAATAAAAACATACAATTTTATCAGAATTAAGTATACCCTGAATATACATATAAAAAGGGAGAAATGGTGCTACTTTTACTTCTTTCTGTTTAAAAAAAAGTTTTTTGGTATCTGAAAAATGATTGATATACTACATGAAAAGAAAATACTACGATAAATTCCTCAATGCAGAAATGGATTTTTCCTAAAGAAATATCAGTTATAACCACTTCTTACATCATAGTAGCCAAGAGGAAATTTTATGTGTTTAGTTTTTTCAAATTGCTCAAAAGAGACTCACGATTCTTATGAAACTCGTGATATTGATTTTTTTATTTCTTACAAAACACAAATGTAGATTGTTACGTAACAGTAATAAAACACATAGAAATAGGTATTTTTAACATTTCATCCTATGAGGAACAAATCTTTATCCGAAGAAGAAAAAAATCATCTAGACATTTCGTAAGAAATTGCTTACCTTACGAACCACTTTGTTCCACAGCATTAAGGAAATATATCAAAAAGGATGAGACAATTATTAGCCCATAACACGTTTTATACAAACACTGGAAGAAGCTGTAAAAAAGCCGCAACGTTGAAGTACTCTTGCATATATACTTTGCGTTAATTTTCAACCATGCTTATCCATACCTTCCTAAAGAGAAACCAGTAAATTTCCCTGCAGACATAACATGGTGCATATCATCAAAGGTAAAATTCCCTCACATACCCTTCAGCTTGCGTGTAGAAACATTAGAAAATAAGCATACGTCGTCAAGAATTAGCGTCAAGTTGGCAGAGATTTACAATGCCTGAAAAAAAGAAAAAAAAAATGGAATGTATTTTTTTGCCTCACTTCTTAAGGCAGTTAAGTTCTTGATG
>BMAO01037212.1:0-24874 GCA_019973975.1 Trichonephila clavata
GTTCTGATTATAATCCTCAGGAATAAGGATTTCCAGATTTGGCGACTAATTGCGTATACATTTTCAGATTTGGCGATTAATTCCATATACCATTTCTAGTTTGACAACTAATTCTAGATTTGGTGATTAAAAGACTAAGGTATAACCCGAAAATTGAAAACACGCTTGTGGTTAATAGATTTAAAATAAACAAAAAAAAGTGTTCCTTATGTGAGAAAGGGGAGAGTGGGTGCGTCACCAATTCTTACCATAATATAACAATTGTCTGTTTTTCTGAAAATAGAAATAAAAAAAAACTTGTGCAGGTGAAAAAAATTATGCTCTAGTTGCTGAACTCAGACACATTCTGTTTTTCAAAATTCATTTTACCAAAACAGCTGATTCCCACTTCAGCTGACCTTGAACTTTAAAGTAAAAACAAAACTTGCTGAATTAATCGAAGAAAACCTATCAAATGGATGTATATTTTTACGTTTATTACAATAAAGATAGTACCATGTTTTTGAACCTGAATAATTTTTTTAAAAAAAACTGATCTAAAACCTGAACTTTAAAAAAAACCCTACGATACTGTCGTAGAAAACATTTAATTGTCGATTTCTCGCCGAAATTAGTAATGGAACGTGAAATGATTTTAATATAGAGATTAAGAAAAAAGAAACTTCAAACACAAAAAAAAAAAAAAAAATATACTCTTTTGTAGATCGAACTAAAAAATGAAAAATAATTTATAGTTTAAAAAAAAAAACCTAAAAAACGCTTTTTATACTGAATCGAACTAAAAAGTAAAAAAATAATTCTTAATATAAGAATAAAACGATTAACCAGAAAATTAATAACATTAGGGTAAAAGCGTGGGGTGTTCTATAAATATATCAATTTCTAACTTCTATTCCGAAATCCTGAGTTAGTGTAAAGATGTAGTACAAAGCACCCCACGCTTTTACCCCAATGACATTAACTTTCTAGTTAATCATTTTATTCTTATATTAAGAATGATTTTTTTTACTTTTTAGTTCGATTCTGTATAAAAGCGTGTTTTTTTAGTTTTTTTTTAACTGCAAATTATTCTTTGATAATTTTCTTAGCGAGTGGATGATAGGATAAGGATTATGATCGATATAGAAGCACACTCACGTTGTCCTGAAAAGGCAGAAATAATTCTACAGAAAAGGACAGCAAGATCTTCTACATTTTCTACTAGCGACGACCTGGCATCTCTTCTGCGAACACAAACACCTTCAATTCCTTGTAGTGGGAACAAACATAACGGCGCGTTTATTGCAGAATTAGCCAGTTACACCCCGCTACATACACCCTGTCTCAAAAAATATATGCACCCAGAAGGAAATGAGCTACTACAACGAAACTTAACATGCATGTGGTGTATGGTTACAAATTCAGAAGAACATATTGTTTTATTCAGAAAATAGTGCATGAAAAACGTTACATATCAGCATGTAGTATATCCACCTGTGAAAGCTGTACAAGCCAAAACACGGCATAGAGCATCGAATCAATAATGTCACCTGGAACTCCTGCGGAAGATCATGTCTTAATCTTTACAACTGGGGAGTTAATTCACCAGAATTGCGGCACGGCTACAGTTGCCTTCCAAGCACGTCCCAGATATACTCTATTGGCGAGAGATCTGGTGACCTAGCAGACCACAGGTGCACGTTATGTCTTTGAAGACATTGTTAGGAGAGTCGCGTAGTATGTACACGAGCGTTGTTTCCCCGATAAATGGCACTTTGACGACTTGAGAACAAAGGCAGTACAACTGGCGTTAAAATGTCGTCAACGTAGCTGCGTGCCGTTAAAGTGCGTTGAAAACGAATAGAAGTGATCGTGTGTCCCAAAAAATCGCTCCCCACACTGTCACTCACGTGTAATCGTTGTATACCTCTCAACAACAAATGGTGGATCGAACCGGTGACCCGGCTCACTCCACATGCGTATGCGCTGGTCATCAGCACTGAGACTGAATGGGATTCTTCGCTGAAGACCACACGGCACCAGTCAGTCACATTCCAGCTTGCCCGAGGTCGCCGAAAACCCAATCGTTACTGCCCAAGATGTGGGATCAGTGGTAGGCGTCTTAATGGTCATCGGCTCCTTATACCTGCGGCCAGTCTGCTCCAAATGGTTTTCCTTGATACCACCAGATGTTTGGAAGGTGGTAAATGGCATCGAACCGATTCTAGCGACGTTGTTCGTGAAGACGTGGTCGCTGTTGTGATCGCGGGATCATCACGAGTATTTGTGTTCCTGGGATGCCTTGACCCTTTGCGATGGTAGACTATTCCTGTCGGGATCTATTGTTGAAAACACCGAGAAACTACCATATCTTACCGACCGAAATGGAGCACAATACGCTTGTTCGGCCGACATGCTTCTCTGAGTCCTACTATATGCCCCCTCTCGGAAGTCCAACAATTGATAGTACTGTCAACGGTTACGCCTTCGAGGCATCTCTAGTCCCAATACCGTCCATCCAAGTTGACAAATTTGTTTGGATAACACTATGGCATGAACAGTCATGCTTTTAATAGCATGCTCATAGCAAGCTTACTCTTGTCTCACTGCTGTCGAGATTTTAATTATTTGCATATCTCTTACCGGACTACGTTCTGCCAACTTTCGTGATAGAAGCTCAATTTCTTCCAGGTTTATTTTTTTGTGGCAGAGTGTATTTATGCTCAGCTGGGCAGTTGAGCATTCATGGTCATTTACTTTAATTCGTGAGCTGCCTTAATGCAGAGATTTGTAGCTTTTTCTGTCTAGTCCTTGCTATTGCCTTTTCTCCGTGACGCAGTATATTGACACCTGATATATCACAAGAAAGGCACGGAATACTATTATCTTGGATATTAGAAGATACCTAGGTGTCAATGCAGATAAGTAAATTTTTTTTCTGTTAAGCTAGCGAATATAGGATGAAAAAAAGTATAAAGAATTTACGTCCCTTCTCCCCTGTAACCCGGCTAGAGGTGTATTAGGAACTTAATGATCAGACGACATGATGAACTTCAGTTATTTTATTTATCATTATATTCAACTCAGACACAAACAACACTTAAACAAGATAAATTCAATCAGTAATAGAATTCCAGTAAGACGAGATTGCGTTGGGGAGAATATGTTAAATCATGCACCTCTACTTTTAATATAACTTTATACAGAGCTTAAGTATTTAATGACCGCACTATTAGTTTAACTTTCTAAACATCAACTTGATTTTAGATCACAGTACCTGAACTCTTGTAGTCTTCTAATCCTTTTGCGTTTACTTTAACACGTCTCCAATCATTGAACTAATCACTTTTAATATTCCAACTTCCGGCTTCCTACACTGTTTACGTGTACGTTTCCCAGCCGATTTACTTCACTTTCAATCTATTCACAATTCACTAACTCCCAAACTCGCGAATAAAGAATATGTATATTAAACTTATTTGCATATCACGCTTTCTGCCCTTCGGAGAACGTGGTTAAAAAATGTTGGCCCAAAAGAATTCCCCAGAGGTTAATTGAAGGACGCGTATAGATCCGTCACAAAAGTAATAATACCACCTTGTGAAGTCTCCGAAATTTAGAATTTAGATACTGAATTTACAAAAACACACAACCATAACTCCCAATTGTGAAAAGTTACTTATTGAAACACCCAATTTGTGTAGAGCTAATGGACAAGGCGCACCATGGAAAAATCCAATATAAAAAGAATTACTTTTATAGTTCCCAGTTTATCCCTCTTGGAAACTTATTCTTGAATCGAAAGTGGTTAAGAGGAGAAGAACCAGTAATCGAATACTCAAAAGAAAACTCGCAATGCTAGTTATGCAGTCAGTTAAGGTAATGCATAAATTCTTAAAATATTCTCCAGTGTTATCCAATTCTCTTTATCTATATAGAAACTGAAGAGCAAATCAACACACTGGAGGATCCCTTTTTTCTTATATTCTTTTAAGAGAAATCTACTGAATTCATTATTTGTTTCTCTTTGCGTCGGTTAAGATTTTATTTCTCTATCAAGAGTACTCTAATTTAACTTTTGAATGATTCATGAAATAGAATTCTAACGAATTATACAGTATCTTTCTTAGTGGAGAAAAAGAACAATAAATGTTTTTTCCGAAAGCTTTTTACCTCTTTTTAACGTTCTCACGTGGCTTTGAGTAAGTGGCAATGAATCTACTGAACTTGAGTGAAAAGGGGACGTATAAAAATAAATTTAATGGAATTATTGTATTTTTCCATGTTTGATATTATCTGTTTAACTTGTGTTTATGTATGTTTGCTTCTATTTATTTTTCGCATGGGTGCTTACAGACCCAACATCCAGGCAATTGGCTGCTTCAATATGTAAATTACACATGCAAATCTCCTCACACATCTAATTTTTTATGTTTGTAGCTTCCAATCTCTGGAGAAAAAAGTCATTTCTTTTTCAGTGTTTGAAGTATTATTATTTTTTGTGCTCGATATCTCCTTCAACTTTGTTTCAATGATTAAATCTATAAAAAGGAACACCCCCCCCCCCCAAATTAAGTGTTCTGAATTCTCCGTACCACTGCTTGAATAAAAAAGGGACGATATAGAAACGTGAATCATTTTTATAAAATTTTTATGAATTGATTATTTTTGCGTTCCATATAGTTTGACTTGAAGATTGTAACTTTTTATTTGTATTTTAATTTAGCTTTTAGAGAAATTTAATATTTTCTCAATGTAATGTTTTCAAATTTTATACCTCAAAAATACAGGAATACTTCACTTAGTATTGCTAATTGGTTCCTCGAAAATACCGCATTAAATTAATCCACACGAAGCGAAACCTTATTTCCTATAGGAAAATAAATATTTCAGATCAAATTTTGCTAAAACATAGTTATTTATATATTTACCGAAAATTAATGAAAAATATATATAAAAAAATAATGAAAATTAATAATGATGGAAAATTCGCATTGCTTAAAGCATTTGCAAAATGAAAAAGAAAAAATATTTCTTATTAGAAAATCAGTTCCAAAGTGTTTTGCGCCATTTCCACTTTTTTTTATTCGTACAGTATACGATAATACATAATATTTTCTGATCTTTGCAAGGCTCCTTTTTTCATTAGGATCAGTTTCTTTAATCAATTCACATGCCCTTCCAGTGCCATCAAATAACTTTTCAAGAAAACAAGGTATGTTTAAAAAGTATTCGACCTTGAATTTTCACGCGCACCGTAGAGATTCTAAAAAAGACGCCGCTGTGCACAATGCGAGACAACAGTTTAATGCACATGCTTGAATCTTTCTCCTTCGTTCTAGTACCAGTCGGTTCCTGCACGCAGTCGAGTGAGGTACTGTTAAACGTGTTCGTCGAATTTTTATTTCTCTAAAAGTGACTGAACCACTTGAGGAAGGGTACTGCATCAATTTTTTTTGTCAAAATGCTAGGTGATTTTCTAAGTGGAAGAATTTTATAAGATTCAGCAAGTGTTTGGAGACGATGCTATGAGCGTCAGACAAATTAAGGAGAGGTTTTTAACTGATTCAAAAGTGGTCGCGCGTCGGTAATGATTGACTAGCATTCTGGAAGGCCACAAACTACTGGAAGTGCAGCTGTTGTTAAAATGGGAGAAATTCTGAAAATGAAAGTTTGTTGTTTAACCATACGAGAGACGGTTGAACAAGTGGAGATCAGTTCAAGTTCTGCACATTCAGTTTTGTGTGATCATACGCTGAGCGGCTGCGAAATTTGTTCCCAAGCTTCTGTCGGTGGAACAGAAAAAATCCGTCTTGCATTTGCACAAGATTTACTGGGCATTATCAACGCTGAACCTGGCTTCTTGAGACTTCTGAGTATTCCCGAAAATGAAAATGCCATTGTAAGGATCCCATTTTCTGAGTAGAGTTGAGATAAAGCAGAACTCGACGGTGAGTTGAACACCATTCCAAAAGAAGCTTTCCGGAAGTGTTTTCGGCAGCGAAGGAATGCTGGACTAAATGTGTGAAGGTGCAAGGGGCGTCCTTTGAATTTGATTAGGATCCTAATCTCAGAAAGTAACTAAAATATGTTTTCAGGGTAAAGGTCGGATACCTTTTGAACAGATCTTATATTCAACGTGAAGTTTTTTCTGTTTCGGCATTATTTTTAATTATCCTTTCTTTATAAGCTCATTCTTCTTTAGTGCTGATGAGAAATTCGTCATCAAGAAACCGTTTGAATGCACTTCTTGATATCGGCAGCATCCAATGAGTCGAAGCCTAAATCATCTCAAACTTTCACAACGTCTGTTGAGATTGTATCCTCTTAAGAATTAAAGCCACAAAAAGCATTAGTGTAATGAAGCAAAACATATTTCCATGGGTCTTTCATATTATATTCACTCACTTCACATTTCATGCATGGCCGATATTCTCAAAAACATTTCGGTTATTGTAATTTTATCCAAAATGTGATTAAAGATGGAACATTTTCACCAGCAGAATTATTTTAGTGGGAATATTTTGGCGCAAAATCTTTCCGAACCGCATAATAGTGTCTTCATAAGTACAAAAAAAAATATATATATTTTTCAGATTACTAACCGTTCCATAGCGGGATCAGCATTAAGTGAAGCCACACTAATCTGGAGATTCTTATACTGTTACAGTTATATGATATAAATAGAATATCTTGTTTCAGTGATTTTGCTTTACAGTTATCCCTTATTTGATATGAATCTTAACTTGAAGTTAATGAATACTTACTTTAAAAAAGAAAGCATTTAATGCTTGCGACACATATGTAGAGAACAGCATTTATATAGTATTTGACCAACAAATCACGATATAAAGTAATAAAAATCGCAAATTCATGTGAAGAGTAAGCAATGCCATATTTAATTTTCTTTCGTTCTTTTTTTCGTTAGTCATAAATTTCGGCTGTATTAACATTATATATACCATTATTTAAATGTAATTCTGCGACCACTAATTTTCAAACGAATTCTCATCGTTCTAACCATTAATCTTGGAATTTTCTTTAATTTTTTAAAATAAAATCTTTCTTTTGCCTTTTTTCCCTTGAACTGTGCACAACGAATTTTAAATAACATTAAATGCTCTATCGAATCTTTATTTTGTCGCAGATGGTAATATTTGTGAACGTTTTCATTTCTTGCATTTTTGCGTAAATGTACAAATGAAGTATGAAACAAAAATGAGTTTAGATGTGGTTCTTGGTGAGGAAAACAATTCTGTAGATAATGTATAGAATAAATTCAAAAATTTAAAAGTCAAAGACTTGGAGGCCTCGTATCGTGACAATTTTATCCAATCCACCACAGATGACGCGATTTTCAATTGAGTCTATTTGTTGAATTAATACTTAGAATATATATAAATCCAGTAAGCTTAGATTCAAAGACTTGATGGCTTAACTTTATAACAACCTGATCCAATCTGCCACTGAAAATACTTAATATTTTAGAAAAATTCAGCAGGTCGGTTTTGCGTATTGTGTTTCTGGTAATTAGTCACAACGCTTTAGTTTCATTGAAAACATTGTTCCTTCATCTTGTTTTATTCTAATATCTCTACTCTTATTTGTTCCAAGAAATGTCCTGTTTAATAACATTTCTCTATTTCTCTCTGCATCAGAATGCGAAAGGATGCATAATTAACTTTCAGGAGTAAGCTCTTTTCTCTAGCTCATGTATATTTCAATATGAGACCGTCTATTGATGAACTTAGTCGTCTTTCTTCTACTTTTAGGTATAAACGAATGCTTTATTTAGTTTGAATAAGATTTCCTTTATTTTGAATTTCAAGTTCTTCACGTTCCTTCACCAGTTAATTATTCATCGAAGGAACTTCATTAGTTAGCTGTCAATCGAATAAAAGTAGAAAACTAACGATTTACCAAACCGACAATAGCAACTTTGCCACCAAGTCGCTCCAAGTTTGAAAACTATTTAGGCTTCAGAAACAACTTGAACTTTTGAAACTCAGTTTTCAAAGATACAGGGACTGAATAACGAAGCTAAAGAGGAGAACAATAAATGAATGGATAGAAAAAAGTTGGAGGAGGAAGAATCTGAAACGGAGAACCTGTCATTTTGAAATGCCCATTGAAAGCTACGAAGTCTATTTGTAATTAAAGTTAAGGTGTTTGGCAAGAGAGTTGTGAGTTGAAATAAAGGGGTTTCTTTTTTTCTGTTAAAATGCTGATTATATAACTAAGATTTTGCCATTGATAAAGTGGAAGTTATTTATTTTTTGAAAAAACTAGTTCACTAAACGTAAAAATGATTAATATTTAATAGGGGATATTTGATGAACTTTTCCGAAGTCGTAGAGTTATATTTTCATTTTGCAATGTGTCTGAAATCGATTTAAATTTATATATATGTTACCGTTAAAGAGTGAAATACGTTATTTCATAGAAAAACTCTAGGTATTTCATGAAACAACCAGGTATCAGTTAAAGTAAGTAAAATTGTTGAATTCTACGTTTTAACTATGTATTCTGTAGAATAACGATTATTTGATTGTTAAAGTATGAAATATGTCACTCGAAAGTTCTTTGAACGGGTTATAGCTGCTATTAGTCAATTTTGAATCATTTATAGCTTATTGGCTAATGTAAAAAATGTGTAATAGTAAAATGTGCGTTTGTTTCAAAAATAATATGCAATGCTGTTAATTCAAAGTGTCATCACAGCAATCCTAGCTCTAATACATAATAAAAAATAAAATAAAGACATTTTATAAAATTTAAATTAATATTTTCTTTGAAAAAGTTTACGCAATGTTTTTATATGAAGCAATTTTTCTTCTCAGCCCGTATTTTTTAAATAATATTTAAATATAACAATTTCTGCGAGTGTGCAACATATTGTTTACCCTTTCTGTTTAACTAATGTTAGCAATATGGACAATAATAAATTATATCTCACTGCTTTCCCTTATTATTTATCAATTAATATTATGGGATAAAATGTATTTTTCAAGAGATTCAGCTATTCATTATCAGTTAATTTATAAAATAACTTTGAAATTGTTCATTTTTCACTTTTTAAATTCTCTATCATTAGTTATTTCATAGAATAACTAGATTGAATATGGAATTTTTCATGTTTTATGTATTTTAACTAACTTGTCTAGTTATTTCATGAAATTCCTAGTTATTCTATGAAATAACTGAATTATACACTTTAACCGGTAACATATATATGTTTATTTTACTACCTAATGCAATGTAAGGATTCTATAGTTTTGCAATATTTTCTGAAAAAGAGCAGTGTTAAATTTTAAGAATTTTGAAAAATTCACAAAGATCGTTAAATTTTTAATGATATTTTTTGCCTTTTTGTAAAAGTTCTTGTGTATATTATGAATTTACACAAACTTTATTTGTTGTGTGATTAGTGTGTATTATCTAATATTCTTTTGATATAATTAAAAAGCATTATATGATAAGCTGTGTAAATTTTGTACTGCTTTTAATGTTTGATCATTACATAATCATTTGTTGTGATATTTTGTATATAACTAAATGAAAAGTAGTACGTTGCTTCTAAAAGAAAACAGTCTGTGATAAAAAAAAAAGATAATAGCGTTTTTTATCGCTAAATTGAACTTTTTTCTTTTGATTTTTCGGATTTTAAAAAGTTTTTATTAAGGAAAGGGAACAAAATAATTGATAGAGATCTGGATTAAAATTTGCTTGAATATAAGGACTGAATTATGTACAAAATGTTAATTTTCATCAAAAAAATATCCAATGCTTATTGGAGATCAGAACATTTCTTTTACAGTTTGGATAAAAAGAAGTTCAGTAATTTAAATTTCTAAAACTTATCTCTCTGAAAGCAATAATGTTACAAAGTCTGAACATTTCGAAACAGTAACTTGAATTCAATTTAAACTAGACTTCGTTTCTCTGGATTGTGGATTGGGACGATCATAAATAAAATCACAACAGTGAAATAGTTTTAAGTATTGTCGAAAGTTTTCTCTTGCAATTCAATATATTCAATGGAAGTTTAAGGAAAGTTTTTCGCAATCTTGTATGATACGTGTTTTTTTCTTGCATTTAGTTGATAGCTTTTTTTAAGACAACCAGATGAAAAAGTTAAAACAGCTTTAAGATTTTCCATGGTTTCCTTTAAATAAAAATAGAATACACACCTTATTGTTTCATAAAATAGATTTCATTCCTGTATCATTAATATTTCTAAGCATGCCGCTATGGATTATATATCTACTATTTTTTAATATTTGAAAATTTTTCTTTGAAATATCTTTGAAAATATTTTTGTCACAGCAAAAATCTACTACATTCTCTTAGCTTCCAACAATGTATTTCAATGTACGTAGTGTTTACAAACAAAAAAAAGGAGATAAAAAAGATGTAATATTGTGTTACCTTTAAAGTTTGGAAGTTGTTAAGGTATGTATGTGACTACCCAAATTCATCGTTTTGGGGAAATTTTTCGAAATTGATTTTATGCTTTTATTTATAGCCCATACATTTAAAATTCCAAAAACACTTAAATTTTATTTCTACGATATTTAGAAGCAAAGTTATAGCATAATTAGTAAACCTGAAATGGAGTTTACAAAAGCGGAAGTAAAGCCTTACCATAACTGCAATTTTTCACTAAAATTTCACTCAAAATTCCCAATATATCGAAAACTATTTTTAATTTGTGGAAATTGTACTTGAATTCCTAATTTTTTGCCCCATTTCAAATTAAAAAAGTTTATTCAGTTGAAAATTTATATATTTCAAAAAAAGTGCTTCGAAGGTAGATACATACCTTAATGTGCGCAATTCCTAGTTAATTTGTAGATTACCCAATTTATTTCATTTAAGTGCGGAATCAACCATGAAATTAAGAATTTTTCTCGCTTAATGCAGGTAACATGCACATTAACATATTTCTAATCAATAAAGTGCAAAAATTTATTTCGCAAATTTTCTTTCTCTTTTTTTTTTCTTTTCTTTTCTCCTGCTTTTTAAATCACTTGGCTCCGCTGATTTTAGCTGTAGGCTTATGTAAAATAGATAATGGTTTTTTTTAAGCGTAGGTGTTTTCTAAGATATTTTAAAACTGTCATTTGTAATCTTAGAATTTAGTTTTTGCAAAAAGAGATTTTTTTCTTTAAAAAAAAGGATATGTATTTCCTGTGGAATTATCTTTTGTATTTTTTTTTAAAAAAATATTCTTTCGTTCTAGAGAAAAAGAAAATCAATTTCTGTGCAATTCAGAGACACACCGATCTTTAGATTGCTTCTGAATGTGTAACATTAATTTTATAATTTTTTTAAAAATTCATTTCCTTAAATATAATGTTACTTTTAAGGTATTCGACTACATTCCGAACGTAGTTTTGAAAAAACGTTCAAAGGAATAATTTTTTTTTTGATATTTGGGATCACCTTAATTAGAATTTACATATAAATTGTTTTAAGAGTATCACTACAGTAAAAAAATTACTTAAATGCAATTTTTTGGTGAAAAATAAAAAACGAATGACATATTTTCAAAACATTCTTCTTTGTTGGAAAAAACTGCGTTAATAATAATGTTTTCCCTCTATATATTTAAGACTTCTATTGATTAATTTCGTGAGCCTCGATCTGACGTCAGACAGGTGGCATAAGCAACAACAACAAGACTTCTATACGGAGTCTAGACTAGAATTTTTGAAATATATTATTTAAAAGTGGATTGATTCATAGTTTAATTCATTTAATAAGAGAAATTTTAACAAAAACACTTATTATTATTTCAATTGGTAGTAACCCTGAAAATAATGTGAATTTTTCAAAAATCCTAGTTCAGGTTCTGTAAAGGAATCTTATTTATATATGATTAAAATATTATTATTATCGAAGCATTTTTCATCGAAGGAGAATGTTTTGAAAATATTTCATCCTTTTTCCATTTTTTGCCGAAAATTGTATTTAAGTAATTTTTTATTGTAAAAATATTCTTATGACAATTTTTATATATTTGTTCTAATTAAGGTGACACTAAATATCTCAAAATAATTTTTCATTTATACGCATTTTCAAAATCATGGTTCCAAACGGAGTCGGATACCTTAAATTGTTTGATTGATTTTTCGTATTCTATCTTGTTTAAGCATAGATTCTATCAATTTCATTCTGAAGATAAGGAAAAATATAAATAACATTGTGTTTCAATAATGATCAGTATATTTCATTTGTTATCTATATATTTATATATATGAGGAAGGTGGATTCGTAAAGTATACTTAACCCTAATTTTGCTGTTCCGAATTCAGCAACAGCCTTAGAAATCATAATGTCTCCATTTTAGTCCATTGACTCTTTTTGTTTCTTCCATTTTAAAGTTCTAACTTTGCTTCCTGCTCTATACATACGTTTATTTAAATCTAGTACAATATTCTCATTCCCACCATTTATTTTGTAGTTATGTTTCTTAGAATCTGGTTTCCATCTTTTAGCTTTGTTGATTGTATAATTTTGTATTGTTATTTTTCATTTCATTATACTATTTATATATGTGTTTACTGGTTATTATATGAAATTGTTTATAACTTTATAACTAAAGGATAGCGTGCTTTTTATTTTAATTATACTTAATATTACTGAATGGTTTGTGTAAATATTAATTTCAGTGAATAAGAATTTTATCATGTAGTTTTCGATCAAAGATCTGCAAGCCGTGGTAGCCTAGTGGTGAGAGTCATAGATTCGAGGCCGGCATTGCATGAGTTCGAGCCCTAGTACCACTGAAGACTTGCTGTGTAGAGGGGCTGGTGCACATTTAATCTGTCAAGGCTGTAAGTCCTTCCATTGAAGTGGTGTGGGAAATTCGGAGAGGGGAGGCCAGCTCAGGTGTTGTCTTGGTCACTTGACCATGATTCAAAATTATGAGGTCCATCGCCAATAGCCCTCGTGTTGCTTATCACATGACCAAAAATCTTATATTCACTAATAGTTAAAATGCAAATTTTATTTATATAATCTGCAAATTAACAACGTATTAGGACAAATGAAATGTTTTTCTGCATTTAGAAACGAATCGGTCTTGTTAAACTGCAGAATACTTTATTAATTGTACATACATTACCTGATTTTTGCACTTAAACAATATCAAGTATTAATTGAGTTTTTTTTTTGAATTAAATACAAAGGAAAGCAGATGAATAAATTTCTAATTAAAAGGCCAATTAAATCATATGAGCTACAAAATGATGTATAAATAAATTAAATATAAAAAATTGTGTGTATAACACATGCCTGATATTTAATTTCTTAAGAAAACCCACTATTCTAAAAAAATGCGTGAAAATAGAATTTAAGGCAAACTGAGATATAAGATAGAGTTTATATTTTGAACCTAAACATAAATTTATTGTTGATAAAGGTTGAATATAGTAATTTTCTTGTCAAGTTCTAACATTTCTTTTTATAGAAAAATTTAAAAGTAAACGTGTATCTTTTTAAATCAAGTGTATCATCACTGTGTCTTATGGGATATCAAAACACTTGACTTTATGTTGTGATCTCTTAAATCTGTAACAAATCATCTTTACCTTTGTTACACCTAGATATTAAAGAAAGAAAGCTGTCATCTGTTCTACAAATAGTTTTGGATGACACGTAATTTATCTTGAAGTATTTACAGGTCTTTGGAATACTTCCAAATCCATCTGATAATCACTGGTATGAAACCAAACAATCGAAACAAAAATACTTGAAATGTTTGTAATAAACGTCTTTTAATGTTTCCAATTCCTTTCAATTTTTCATATATCTTTGGTATCCATTTTAAAAGTTCTTCATTTCTTTTTTTTATACTATGTTACTCATTTTCTTCCATCTTATATTGTAAACAATAACCAAAATAAATGTTAAAGCATAGGAACCTTATCAGGATCACTGTTTTAAATAGAAAAAATTCCTCTAATACTGATATACTCAAACTTCATTATTCTGGTCGTGGTAGCCTAGTGGTTATGGTATCGAACTCGTGGCCGTGGAGTGTCACGCGCTACCTTGTGCCACTGAACCTCATCTATGTGGAGAAAGCCGCTGCACGTTACATCTATGGAGGCTCAATGTCCTTTTGTTGGTGTGAGTTAGATTGTTATTTATTTTAGATGATATCTCAGATATATTGTCCTAGTCTCGTATTTTTAGACCTGATCGAGGTCTAAAAGTACGAGGTCCGTCGCCAATAGCCCTAGTGTAGCTTTATAGTGCGCCGTTAATATAACCGTCTCTCGAACTCTGTTGTGATATGAAGAGGAGAATAATTTAACACTATTTGGAATGGAGTTTTACCTTAACAAGTTAAAATGTACAATATTATATGATATGCCCTTAAATTTTAATGGCACGACCTGATAAAAACGATGCATGTATTATAATCATGGGAAATATATACGCATATAAATGAGGGGCCTTTTTCTATACTTACATGTTAATCCATGTCACCGATTTATCTTCAAAGATTAGCTGCGTGCCTGAGATTAATTGCCAAATATTTTATGAGCTGTGGCAATCTATTTGATACTTCTTAAGTACAGTTGCTAAACATTTTCCAGTACAAACAAAATATTTGTTGAAACTTTTCAGAGGTCGATTGTGACATTCGCCGATGGCATGAGGTTCATATGTAGGAACCCAAATATCTCTCTGAAAATATACTTCGAGTTTAAGTACTGTCCTAATCATATTAGTGTAAGAAAGCCTGAGATTCAGTTTATCTTTCCCATTAAACACTTTTCTGTAATATATTTCATCACTACGTAATAATTTTTATCGCAATATTGTTTTTTTTTTCTATCTGATTCATTCTGCAGATTACGAAAAATGTCTTATAGAGCGCGTGCTGTATTGTCGCACTTGTTTCGAAGCTTGAATTGCTTCCTTTGAGTGAGTGTTCTGTGACATGTAAAACCACATCTAAAAAGTGTCAACTCTTTAACTTAATTGCCATTTCTGCCGTGATGAAAATTTCAATTTTTTTTTCAAATTCATTGGTCTATGGCTTTGACAATTGTTGTTAAACATTATAAAAAGTTATATATGACTAATTTCCAAAACTCTGAATTTTTCTGAAAAATTCTGTATTTTCTGACAATTTTGGTTTTACACTAAAATTCTCGGTCAATAAATAAGTTTACCACTTTTCAGTTATATTTAATATTTCTATTATAAAATTATATTCTACTGCAGTTTTTAATTAACTTTTTACTTTCACTGTAGTTGTACCTCTTTTTTGTTCAATATAAGAAAATACTGAAAGAGGCTTTTAATCAGAAATGTTTTAATTTGATGCTTTTTAAATACCAGAGCAAAATTTTTTTGGGGAAAAATAACTACAATTTTTAATTTCTTTTTTTATAAGGTGATTGAAGATTTAGTTTTAATGCAAGGAGTTATTTTGTTAGGAAAAAAAACCCAGTTGAATGTTCTAAATTAAATTAAACAATTGTCTCTTCACTAACAAGTACTTCAGAAACAAAGTGTTAACTTAAATTTTTTTTTTATATATTCAATAGATTAACTCTTATTATTACTATTTAAGCTATTATTTATTATAAGGAAAAATATATAAGGCCACATTTAGAACATATCCAGATAATTTTGTGTATGTATCATGTCTTGTATTTTTTAAATACTTTTCTGTTTGTTGTATGTATGCGTAACGGAAGGATCTATGAGACAGGTAAACTGGCTAGGGAGAAAGTTACAGACCTTCAAATTGCATTAAAAACGTTGGCTTGAACAATAAAGTTTTTTCTTTGTATTAAAAAAGAATTGCCTATATATATATATTACGTTATATATAGAACACGTTGCGTTATATGTATGCATTGACTATATATTACATTAAATGATTCGTGTTCCAGTTTTAAAGTTCATATTTCAAAAAAAAATTCGAAAAGCGGTGTTCAATACTTCCATTCTTTGGTTTTAAATAGCTTAATGTTCATGAACATGGTCTTGTGGCCGACGTGTCATGAATTCGAGCCCTTGTACCACTGAAGTCCCTCCGTGTAGAGCAGTGCTCCCCAACCTTTTTACCGTCAATATTTCATAATTTTACAGCAGCCCGCTGAGGGGGGGGGAGACGTTCATTGCTTATATTTTAGATTGTTTTGATTTAATAATTTTAATTTAATTGTATTTAAATATGTTTTTAGAATAAAATACACCGACAAATGAATATGAAGTGATTTAGCATTGAAAGTCGCACAAATCCGAGAGAAATACACTACAGTAGTGGTTCTAAAACGTCAGATCGCCTCCCCCCCCTATAAATTATCCTGACATCGCGAACCCCCAATATTTTGACCAATCTTCCCTGACTCCCAACACATGGGTAAATGATTTAAGAGTTCACTGAAGACAATTTAGAGTGATCTAGTCTGGGATGGGACATCGTTCAATTTTCCCACGCGTCTTTCGGATTCTGCAAAGAGGAAATCTTAATATTAAATGAGAGACCTTCGCATACCCCTAAGAACAGCAATACTCAACCTGTCGCATGCGGCCCTCTGAGCCTTTTTAAGTCAGTGCCCGGTCAGTGCCCATTGCTCTGAAAAATTCCCTTCTTTAAGAACAATCTATTAAAAATTTGGTGTCAAGTAATCATAAATATATCAATTCTGCTTTTTGTTGTGAATTGATATTTTTTTTCTATTTGTAACGGTTACCATTAGTGATAACAGACACTCTACAGTACAGTATAGTGACAGTTTTATGGGTAGAACTAATTTTTAACTATCTTTCATACTGCAAGCAAAAAAAAATCCGAAGAAAATATATCGTTTCAAGACGATTGGGAGTTTGACTATTTTGTAGTGCAAAACAAACATGGATCAATAATTGTTTGATTTGTCTCGTTAGTGTTGCATTTAAAAAATACCAATAAACAGGAATCATTCAATGACATTTTCCCTCGAAGATCTCTTTCAAGAGGTAATAAATAGGCTTTCTTTAATAATCTTTGCAACAGCAACTCATTTTTTGGTCAGTGGTAAGTCACAGCGGCAACAAAGAAATCTTATGAGACAGTAGCGTACACAAAATTTTTTCAAGGTGAGAGTCCATGGTCGAAAGTTCCCCAACTCCTATCATACCTCAAGACAACACCTATTGATTCGTCTGATTTTGTCGATTTTGTTAACAAAAAACAGTAAAAAAATAAATCATTGAATTAATAACTAGCATTAATTAATAAAATAAATTGTTAATTACAAGAACTTAATTAAATTTTACGTTATATATAAATAGGATTATCATAGATCGAAAACAACTCAAGGGCTTTTCGGGGGTGTCCGGACTCCCAGGACACACACCCTTGTGTGCGCCACTGAGTTTGTCATATTATTGGTAATCATATGAAACCGTTTACTGATGCAGAAATCGTAAAGAGTGTCTCTTAAATGCTTCTAATTAGTGACAAAAATGTGAAATATTATAATTTAAAAAAGCAAATCAGGAGTTAAATTATTTTGATCAATTTTCCACATTTTAACCCCTTTCCTCCCTTTATTCTCATGCGCATGAAATTGCTAACATATGTATGCGACCCAGCAGAAAAAAAAGTTTGAGTACCCCTGCCCTAGAAAGGCGCTTGGGTCCTCGAACTATGGTTTAAAAACCACTGCACTATAGTAATAACATGGAGATAACTTAATGTTCCTTTCGCGACCAGGTACCATTTGATTCAACAGCCGGTACTAGTCCGCGGTCCGGGGGTTAAGGAGCTAATTTTCAAGGGACACTGTACGATTAAAGTGACAAAAATCGGTCAAAAAATCAAATTTAATTTTGTTAGCTTAAATTATTTTTTATATAATTTTCTATAACCTGACAAAATTTGAAAGCTCTAAACTAAAAATACACAGAATTATATATATATATATATGATAGCTTTTGAGTTCGTTGTTATTCACATCCCTATCGAAAATCAAAACTTTAAACTTACTTATCTCGGAAAGATAAAATAACTAGTCTGTCTTCATTTAAAATGCTAAGACTTTTTTTCTATTGTGTCTAATGCTTTGATTTTTTTTTAAACTTTTTCCTATTAATACATGTAACAAAAGTTGGTATGCATTTTTGAATCAAAGCAATACTTATTTTTTAAAAATAATTGAACTTAGAATTTGTACATATTTTTAGAAATTTTCAATACGCATTCATAAAAAAGAAATATTGTATGAATACCAATCATGTTATCGCAAAACCCATACCAACTCTAATTATGCATAATTTGAGGTACTTGTAAATTAAATTTCATGCGTGTACGTAAATATTTGTAGGAGGTGTAGCATTTTAAAATCACTTCACAAATTTAAAGATTTTTCCTTAAAAAATTAAATGGCTAACTTTTTACGACACATAGAAGGCAACACACACATAGAAGGCAACCAAAAAGTTTTTGAAAATCCTTAAATTAAAAAATTTTGCTTAAATTGTACCATGTCCTCTTAAAAAGGAAAGATTTAATGTGCTGTAGAGCACGTTAAATCTTTCGAGGCTCTAATTCCATCCATTAACGTGTTGTGAAAGTTTCAAATCAGATGTCGTCCTCGTCACTTGACCATGATTCAAAATTAGGAGATCCGTTGCCAATAGCCTTCGTGTTGCTTTATGGTGCAACGTCAACAAACATTCACTTGATTATAATTAAAATTGTCAAAAGAAGGTTAAGCATTTAAATTTTTACAAATGTAATCAATATTTTCCGAAATAACTTAAATAAGATGTTATTGAGATAGTCAGAACCAAACTTTGTACACCTCACATACCTAAAAACAGTTAAAAGCCTTGCTTTCATTGTTCCAATATGTTTTAAGACTTCTCTGATGTTCAGTTTTACTACGAACATAAAATGGTTTTATGCTTAAAAGATGTTTTCACATCCGATTTTGATGAGGGGGAAAAACCGCCTCAGATTAATTGTAAAAAGTAAAAGTAAAACGTGATTTGTTTCTGGAACTTATGGGGTATTTCAGAATGTAATGGGAGTCTTAAATTCTTTTATAACTTTTTAGAACTAATACACGTAAAAATCTCGAAACTAAACTAAAAGAGACAATAAAATTATCTAGAAAGACACCACTCAAGATCTGACTTGATCCATCGTTTTGATTGTAATCTTTTTGCCTCGGGAAAATTTATTTCATTAAATGGCATTTCTCTTTCCAATATATATCCGAACCACTACTGAAAACTGTTTTATTTTTTTATTCAGTTTAATACAAGTGCTTTTACTTCATTTTTAATTTCCAAAGTTTTACTAAAAAAAATAGTATGCAAGAAAGAAAAGTTGTCGTGTAAGAATGTCAAATATGTGTATTAAATGTAGATAGTTTCTTTCGTAAATGTGAACTTTTGAGAAATAGGATATTGTTACAGATGTCGACTCCATCGTACTGTTGCAAGTCTCGTTGCCACAAAATTACTGAAAATCTGTGTGAATATGTTTGAAGTAAATGTAGTATTCTTAAAGCTGATTATTTTAATCTTCCTCTTTTCAATTCCTACTATTAGTTCACTCTTCCCTATATTTATTTATTTATATAAATATTTATCTTGTTCAAATTTTTAATCGTTAATAAAATACAAGCACTCAATTGAGCTGAAATTTTATATACGCGATTATTTTGGATGACAATAGTGCAATTTAATTACAATTAATAAAAATTAATTGATTAAAGCTGATCATTCAAAGAATTACAAATACAGCTAAGTCGGCCTCATTTTTGGCGACTTGTGTCAAAACTTGAAAAGGTTTGTTTCTCACATTTTAAAGCGCTCTTTTGAGCTGAAATTTTCTATACAGTATTGTTTTGGGTAACAATACCATAATTTAATTATAATTAATTAAAATTAATTGACTGAAATTAATTATTTAAAGAATTACAGATACAGCCAGGTTAGCTTCATTTTTAGCGATTCGGGTCAAAACTTTCAAAGGTTTCTTTTTCTCCTGTTTCAAAGCATTCAGTTGAACTGAAATTTTATATACACGATTGTTTTGGATGACAATACAATACTTTTATGATAATTAATAAAAATTAATAGCCACTTAATGCTGTTATTCTGCCATATGTATATACATATTTATATTAATTGTAACTATTTAATAAAAATCAATTAAAATAATTTTTTTTGTTGATCTAAGTAAGAGAATCGGCTTAAATATTTTATATATATATATATATATATTACTTATTTTAGCACATAGTTAAGATCATTTTCTAAGATCTTTTAGCTAAGATCATTTTAGCTAAGTTTTCAGTAAGGTTTTCATTTTTTCACATAGCAGCTATTTATAATTTTTTAATATATATTTATGGATAACATCTCGACCATGGTTTTTTTAGGAAATACAAGCTTTCTGAAGAAAATTAAAAGGAAAATTTAGAAATATTTTTTTAAAACTTTTTAAAGTGTTTTTAAAACTTTATTTCTTTTTGTAAACATTATGGAAAAGATTTATTTTTCTTTCAGTTTAAAGATTTAAATCTTGAGTTTTTGAAGAGTATCTGATTTTGCAATTTCTTGCAATATCCTACCCGTGCTGCCTAAAAATAAGAATAAATAGAGTAACACTGTGTAAAATTAACCTCCTGCGCTTACAGTTATACATTAATGAGCAAACTCTACGTTTACATATATCATATATATTCTTTTATAGTGATAAATATAGAATTCTGTTGCATTGTTTAGTTGAATTATTCTAAGGATATTTTGTATTTCACAATAGCATTAATTTTGCAAACTTTTAAGTTTGGTATGAGACAAATATTTTTTTTATCCTTCGCCCGTCTTCAGCATCTCTGCCATTAGTCGACGAGCAGCCCAAAAAAATGATGACGAAGCATAAAATAAATTAAATTTGCCTTAGAGTTGATAACAAAAAAATTTAAAACAATAGGGTTGAATTTTAGGTGGTCACCATCTATTTCGCCCTGGTTGCACAGAGGGCACAAGCAGAATCTTTTACTCCAACGCGATGTAAATGCCGTCGCAAGTAGTCATGTCCAGTAAGTAAACGAAAGCGCGCAACTCCAACGGGTCGAGGCAGGGAACTGGGTCTCTACCACTTATGTTAAGCAAGATATTCCACCTTTTACCTGCAGCTGCGTCACCATATAGGGAGACTCTATTAGTTTACTGTAAATATAAGACAGATATAGAAGCATGTTGTAAGAAACAGTTAAAGGACTTTCTTGCATTGCCATAAATTATCAGTTCAATTTAGAATCCATGTCCTTTGCATTGCCTTTTTGTTGTATTTTTCTTACAAGTTTGAGAGTAAGTCAACAAATCATTAAAACCTTTTTATAAGGCGTTTTTGCGAGTTTTTTTTCTTGGGTTGGTTTTTTTTAGGCAATAAATTTCCAATATAATGTCTGAAGCATTTTAGCCACGTATTGGGCATATGAAAATTTATTGTATACGGTATATTTTTTAACTTTTTCACAAAATGTTCTACGCCAGGTTACATAATTTATTTGTAAATAACCTCTGCAAAGTTTTACTATCGGATTCACAAGTTTAATTTAGGTGTAACTTTTTAAGTTCTTTAAACTGTTAATTTTCTCCAGGCTTATTCAAAATGCCATAACACTGCTACTTTTCGAAACTTAAATTTAAAAAAAAAATGAATACCGTATTTACTCGAATCTAAGCAGCACTCCAAATTCTCGAAAAGTCTTTGTGGAAAATGAAAAATATTGTAAAATAGTTTAGAATCTGTAATTGCTCTAATTGCCCCATCGAATGCATTTTTAATTCGATTCTAAGCCGCACCCGATTTTCAGTAGCTTTAATATTGAGAAAAAAAGTGCGGGCTTATATTCGAGTAAATATGGTACTTTCATACTATTGGAAGCCACTTTCACACACACTACGTTATTAAATTAGGTGCATTAAAAATATTGAACATATAATAATAATAATGACTTTTACTAGGGGAATATTGTTAAAATTTCATAATAATACCTATTTAACAATGTATGTTGTCAAGAGATTTCAATCTTTAAAATTTAAAAAAAAATTCATCTCCAGTATGTCTGTTTGAATTTCTTTAAAACAAGTCGACATTAAGGTAAGTTCTATATAAATTTTCTTTTCTTTTGTTTTGTAAGCAGAGAGATATTTATGACCTGTAATATTCAAGAATTCATTCTGGAAAAAATATTTTAAAAATAATATTCTATTTAAAAAGAATATATATTAAAACTTTATTTTAAGCCTAAATAACAGTTATTTGTATGCGTATAAAGAACTTTATATTAAAATTATAGAGATCTCGGGTAAAAAAGTGTTTCATATATTTTGGCTACGTGCCATCTTAGGAATTTTCAAGGAACTAAATAAAGTTTCTTCTGTAATATTTTGATATAAATTCAATGAATTGAATTTTTAAAACAAAATATAACCTTTACTTTTATATCATAATTTTTTACGTCTAACTTAAAGTTTTTTTTTAATAATGCGTCAAATTTTAAAGAATAATAGGCGCATAATCAAAAGAATCCTCTTTCATAATTCATCGAATCATCTCGAAAATTTACATTATAAATAACATTAACTGTTTTATTGAAAAGTATTTTATTCATAGATGCATAAAGCACAAAGATAAATACACAAACTTGTATAGTTTAAACTATTAAGATATAAATTTGGAATTTTGTGTTAAGAAGTATTTTATTTTCTTGAAAAATAAACTACTGCCAATTTAATTTTGAATATATATTTTTGGAAAAAATAATTTTATACATCACAAATTTACAATTAAGAACGTAAATAAGTTTAAGCTTAAATCAAACAGTTATGCATAAAATCAAACTTTACAGAAAATTAGCTTTGAAATGTATATTAAATAATTGATACAAAATAAGTAATTATAAATAAGTTGATTAAATTTTTTGGGAATTATTATTGATTTTATTAGTTTCTTACACTATGTATTAAGTAATATATGTTATACTAAGCTACATAAGTTTAAATTTGTTATTTAATACTTGTTGGAATTTATTATAAACATTTTAAATTAGAATAATTTCAACCACAATGTTTATTACAAAAAAAAGTTTGATAGAATTTATCTTTATTTTATAAACAATACGCAAAATGATGCAAATAATACAATGATACAACGAACCCAAAGCAAAAAAATTGAATTATACACTCAAAAGCCAAAATATTATGACCACCCCTACATTTTGCAATGAACTCGCCTGGATGACGTGAAGACACGTGATCAGGTGGAAGTGGTATTTAACTGCTGGCTGGAGAGTCTGAAGAATCATTCTTTCACCTACTTCTGTGTGTGATGGGAAAGACTGCGGATCTAAGCGACTTTAATAGAAGACAAATAATAATGGCTCGAACGCTGGGAACAAGTACTTCCAAAACTGCACGACTCGTGGGTTGTTCGCGATCTACAGTTGTTAGTACTTATACAAAGTGGATGAATGACGGTGAAACCAGCTGTAGACGCCATGGTGTTGGACTTTCACACGCTATCAAAGAAAAAGATCTTCGGAGACTGTCTCGCATGGTGAAGCAAACCGGAGCCAGACAGTGGCTCAGCTGACAGCCCAATACAATACAGGGCCAAGTAGAATAGTATCGAAGCACACTGTTCAGTGGACACTGTTGGATATGGTGCTACGCAGCAAACGTCCCACTCGTGTGCCTTTGCTGACCAAGCGTCATCGCCAACTGCGCTGCGCTGGGCCCGGGAACATCACGACTGGTCCATGGATCAGTGGGAGAGAGTTGCCTTGTCAGATGAATCACGGTTTGGTCATTCATCACGCATATGGCCGTGTCAGCATACACCGTCTTCCAGGCGAACAATTGCTCCTTCAATGTACAGTAGGTAATACACAGGCCGGTGGGGGCGGTATTATGCTTTGGGGGACTTTCTCATGGGCGTCTCTGGGACCCGTGGTTGTGGTAGAGCAGACCATGAATGCTACAGAGTATCTGAACATCATTGCGGATCAGTTGCACTCTTACATGGCCTCTGTTTTTCCAGCTGGAAATGGAATGTTCCAACAGGACAATCCCCTGTGTCACAAGGCTAAAATTTGTGTTGGAGGGGTTCCTGGAACATGATGTTGAATTCCAGTTAATGTCCTGGCCGCCTAACTCATCGGATCTCAATCCGATAGAACACATTTGGAATGCCATGGGACGTCAGCTCAGAGTTCAAAGACCATCAATTCACAATATCTCGGATTTGCGTGGCCGTTGCTTAAACATCTGGTACAATCTATCTCCGGCCACCTACCAAGGACTTGTGACATCCATGCCAAGGTGGATTGAAGCTGTGTTGCGCGCCAAAGTTGGACCAATTCGTTATAGACACGTGGTCATATTGTTTTGGCTCTTGAGTGTAGAATTGCTCTTTTACACACATCCTTATTTTTTAAAATCAGTCATTGAAACAGTTAACACATCTAAGTTTTATTGAAAACTTTATATATTCAAGCTAATTAATTGTAATTATATAATTAGAAATAGCAAATGATGTGTATGAATTAATATCAGAAAATCAGAAGAAACGGTAGATTAAAAATATTTTTATAAATAAATTTATTTTTCAAATTGAATATCCAGTTTCTTTCTTTCTTTTTCATACTTAGAAGAAATATGAAAAATGATAAGAAACTTTCAACGTTTGGTTTTTATCCGTTTATGGTTCGTTATTGGTTTGAATTTAATGTAAAGGACAAAATAATAATTTTATAATTTTAGTTAAATATGCATTGCTAATTTTTTTAAAATTATTGGAAATATTTTGAGCTCTTCCTCCATTTTTAATTTTAAAAAGAAATGAAACGTTTAC
>BMAO01037213.1:0-26359 GCA_019973975.1 Trichonephila clavata
CACATTTTATTTTTTTCAATAAAACTATTTTCTACTTATACTGTGTATTTTCATATACTGTTATTTTGAAAATTTTTAAGATTAAACTTTTTTATAAATGCTATATACATATTTATATATATGTTATTATTTCTAATATCTTCAAAAAAACTCTATTTTTGACTACTCTTTATTTTAATGTTAAAAATTAATATTTGATTTACACAGATATGCAAATAAAATTTTAAAAAATGAAAAAGCTTATTTTGACTGCAAATTTATTTCAATAAAAAATAATTAACAAATTTTTTTCGTTTATTTTTCTTTAAATGTTCAAGCTTTTTAGATAAAATATTAATAAAACTTTTCAACTTCTCTCAATTGTTATTTTTTCTATAATTCCTTTGAATCGAAATATGTATGCACTGCCAGTTTTCATGAGCAGCTTGACCACTAGGCCGTGGTAGTTTAATGGTCAAGGTCACCCGCTCGTAGCTGGCGTATCATGAGTTTGAGTCTGGTACCACTGAAGACCCGCCGTGCAAAGGTGGCCGATGCACGTTAAATATGTCGAGGGTCCAATTCCTCCCATTGGTGTGGTGTGGAAGTTAGGAGAAGCGGGTGACAGCTGAGGTGTCGTCCTCAAAACATGACCATCGTTCAAATTTATGAGGACCTTCACCTCATAACGTTCGTACAGCTTTATAGTGCGATATAAATATAACTCTCTTACTTTCTTGAATAATGTTATTAAAAATTTTTACATTTGTTTTAATTTAAAATTTAGTGTTTGATATTTCATTATTGGAAATGATATCTCTACAACATTTTTAAGAGGAAGAGGATGACGGAATATGGGTACAATCCTTCCGTAACTGCCACACCACATTCACAATAAGAGTCAAAATAAGAGTGATAAGAGTCAAAATTAAATGTTATCATCCTTTGCATTCGGTTTTTCAAAATATATTTATACAAATATAAAAGTAGCTTTAATGTTATTCTTAAAAATGCAGTTATCTTTCCAATATAAAATTTGGGAATATTTCTACAAAATTCTATATTCCTCTTTTTTTCTTTTCAAAAACTGCCACAAAAAATATACATTCGTGTTCTATATGTTTTCTCAAATTTTATTTTTAAAATTAATGGGGCTTTGTAGTTTTTATTATTTAAATACATTTAAAAAATTTTATTTCATTTTTTAGTTAATAAACTATGTATAGTTTGAAAATAATTAATTTTTTAATGAGTATTGCTGGCTGCGAAAGCTGTATAAAAATTCAAATTTGCAATAATTATCGAGTAATTGTCAATTTATTTGATATTGTCAAATTTACTTCATTATTGAATTTTTTTATGCAGGAATAATTGTGCTTCAGAATGAGGAAAACTTGCCGTCACAGCTTGCAACAAGAAAGAAAGAAAATTTTTACTACCACTTTGGAACACTTATTACCAACAAGAAAATTGAATGCAAATGTTACTGAATTTCATTACTTCAACATTTTCAAATGAAGATTATAATAAAAAGGAAATATATTAATTAATGAAGATAGATATCTTGACTTTATAATTTAAGACAAAGCTTTAATTTCAATCCAGATAGTAAAGAATATTTTAATTAAAGTGCAATTCAATGGTTTGTTTTTTATATATATCAAACACAAATCCATTTATTTTGTTAAATAGATTTATAGAGTAAGTATAGCAATTTTTTGTGTATCTGAATCCAACTTATTGGGATTCCTCATTAACTTCAAATATAAGTGAATGTATTCATTACAAGTAATTCTTAGCAGTGGCGTACACACACACACAAGGGGAGGGCTTGAGAGTTCACAATCCCCCTCCTTAGACCAAGTATTTAATTTTCGCCATAGAGCTTATGCCTTCGCGCTTGTCTACGTATTTTTTACTCCCCCCCCCGAAAAAAGAGGTATGTGCACGCCACTGATTCTTAGACTGAATTATAAAACAAGTTAAAAAGTATTATATATTTTCTTTTCAACATCGTATAAATATTCAGAAAGAATTCAATTACTCCTTTCAACAGAAAAAAAAATAGATTTTCACGTAAAAGAAATCAAATTTATACTTTTATTTTAGTTTTTTAAATGTATCGTTTATGTATTCCCTTTTCCATAAATTTCAAAAATTTTGCTGAAAAGTGAAAAGATATGTACACAATGGCGCACACAAGGGGGAGACCCCCCAAAGCCCTTGATTTTTTTCAGTTGATGATAGTCCTATATGTATATAATGCAAAATTTAATTAAGTGCTTGTAATTAACAATTTATTTTATTAATTAATGCTAACTATTGATTCAGTAATTTATTTTTTACTGTTCTTTGTTAACAAAATCGACAAAATCAGAAGAATTAATTGGTTTTGTCTTGAGGTATGATGCAAGTTGGGGAACTTTCAACAATGGACCCTTCCCCCCTTGAAAAATGTTTGTATGTACACATTAGATTTTGTTACAAATAAGTTTTTTTTTTAATTTACGATGTTTTTGATCTAAATAAAACATAAATTTAATTAGAAATTTGTGTTTATTTGAAAATAACTTTATTGAGGAGTGCAACAAAAAATGGGTAGAAAATATTATTCCTGTTATTCAAAAAATGCAACAGCAATATTCATTTGTTTAAGTGGGGTCAAAAGCAAAAGTTAATGATTATCAGATAAAAGAAAAATTTAATTGCTTGAGCTTTTTCTTAATTTTAATTATTTTGCTTGAATTCAAAGTGAAAATCCTTCATGATTTAATCTCTTTTATTATGCTTTAAGTTTATTCAATATTCTGGTATTGTAATTTTGATAGTTGTTACAAAGGAAGAAAGTAATTCCTTGTATGGTAAATATCCCCTTCTACACGAGTAAAAAAACGGAAAAGTTTTTCTTGTCTTTCTGTCCCACACAATCGATGACCTAAAACTGCCATGTCTTCATTTTTAAGGAGTTGGGAAGATCGCTGGCGGCAATTTATTTTAGACACATTTTTGACCATTGGTTTTGACCTTGCCATTCCCGCACCCTACTGTTTTATATTTTCACATTTTTGCCTGTCTCTCTTTCGAAGAGTAAGGCCTTTTACAAACTATAAATCCAGCTATATTCTGTCAGATAAGGATTCATTGTGGTCAATGCTAAAAATACTATGAATAGCCGTTGGGGATGGGTTAAACAATTAGCTGCCTCTATGTACACTTTCCTTCTCCTTTGGCGGAAGAAACGTCCCAACATCTCAAACGGGTACTGTGTCGTATTATGCAGAATTTGACCCCTAAGATAAAACGACCCTTCTCTATTGTTCAAGCAAAAGCTGCTCGCCGGAGCCCTTTCTTTCTCTGATAAGGATCTGACCGTTCCATCCCTTCACTGTACGCATTCGCCTTCCGACAAACAACGATCTTTCCAGCATCGACGTAAAAATTAAAACAAAATTTGCGTAATTGCTATGGAAAGATATTTAAATTTATGTGTTCCACAAACCACAATTTTCTAAAAAAAGTTATTGCATATTTAAAAATATTATACAAATATCAAAAACTCAGAATTGGATTTTAAAAATATTTTAATACTAAATGCTGAAAATTATACTAACAGTGAAATTTTTTGAATGTGAAAAAAGAATGTTTAAGAAATCCCACTTTTTTCTTTACAAAACAAAAAAATACGTTTTAATCAATACGATTTAGACTTTTTCAGAGATCATACCCAATCTTCAAAAAATCCTAGCATTAGATTTAGATTTGGTTATAGACCAGAGCCAATAAAAATATGATTAATTGCATTTGGTTAATTTAAGAACTTAAAATAAGAATATTATTTTTTAAGAAATTAATTTTATTGGTAAATTTTTTTATTGCAGAACATCATCTATGGTATTAAAAATGGCATAACACATTCAATTCTGTATTCCTGTCCTTTTAAAAAGTAAAATCATTTTTAGGATTTAAGAAAAAATCAAATCTCTCTTTCTTCCCTTCAAAAAGCCCTTATCTAGTGATTAACATAATTAGTTGGAATTTATTAACATTATATTCTATTGTTTACAATTCCGGGGTTCAATGAAATAATTTTATACTCGTTAGAACAATGGTTTGCAAAGCTAAATAGTTTTCTAATGGAAAATGCACCTTTTTCCGTTTGCGGAAATAATACCTATCATGAAAAAGAAGCAACTTTTCAATAGATCATAAGATTCGACATTAAAATCTAAGGTTGTGCAAGAACAGCTCCTATTTAAGGTTGCAAATTCATGCAAAATACGCGGGATTTGTTTCGCAGTGTAAACATTTTAATGCCCTTCAGAACTATGAATTTAAATGGGAAAACATTTCTGAATGTATCTGCGGGAAAAGAACAAAATATAAGGGGAAAAAAAATGAAACACTGAGAATATGAAATGCGATTGTAGATGATTTCAATAGATCTAGACTTTAACAGTTTGTATAACAAGCACATATTCTAGTTACTGAATATAACACATGAGTAAGTGTTACTTAGATCACAAATTAATATTATTAGTGAGTATAAATTATATTAATAAATCACAGTAAAATATTTGATGAAAAATACAGTACTTTTTTTTAAAATTGTTTTTACATAAAGTAACATGTTGATGTACTTCAAAATATTATTTTTTTATATAATTGCATTCTTTATAGTATTTGTGTGTGTGTGGAATAGAGCTCCTTGAAAATACCTTATAGTTCTAAGGATTACGTGAGTTTAAAAAGCTTGAATACCACTGTGGCACATAAACTGGGTCGCTAACTGGTATTATCCTAACTTGTACAGAATACCACCCGTTTCACGTTATAATTAGCACTAGCAGAGTTTAACATGATAGACCTTTGCTAAAATCAAACTTCAAATCGCAACTCAGCTGCGGCTCTTTAAAAAACAATAAAAGATACAAAAAAATATTTTAATATATAATAAAAATTAATGTTCTAATTAAACATATAGAATTATTCCTCAAAATGCAGCTTTTTATACCCAGGAGTATATTACAGAAACCTTTCATGAAATGCAATTTCCTAGTTTATAAAAAGAGATAGTTGAAAAAAATGCAAATTATTAAATTTAAGACATTATAGATAATAAGTATTATGAAAGGTTGTAGATTTCCCTTGAATATATGGCCTGATTTGAAAATACCAAATAGTATAATATTTTAATTGCGTGACTTTTTACAAACATATTTTTTTCATATTTGTTACTTCACTAAAGATTTAGAAATTTGCAGTGCTTTTATCTTAACACAATACAAAGTGTGCGCAGTTATTAAGACACACATACGCATTCCAATGGTGAAGTGAATAACAAAATGAACGACATCGAACACTTTGTTGACAGTTTGATGCTAAAAAAGCCAATGCAAAGAAAAATATTAGATTATTTTCCATATGTTTCCAATAAATGTTTTGTTTTTCAAAAAACTTTAAAATTTTGTATTAAATTTAATTTAGTTCTTGTAAATGTTTTTGTTTCACTAATTTTTATGAAATACATGCATATACATTCTACGCAGATAAAATAAGCTCTAATAAACTTATTTTTGTTCATATGTTTTTTTTGCAGTATTTCTTAACATGAAATTCTTTTAACGAATTCTTCAAAAAAATATTTCAGTCTCTTCAGTTTCGTGTTAAGTGATTTTCACTATATATGTAATAAATCATTTGTTTTTTGCTGGACTCTTCAAAACATATGTTCCCAAGCTTTTTTGTCTCATAGACCCCTTGCCATGTTTTTCAGGGGGCAATGTTTGGGATAGACCCCTGCTTAATTAATATTTAGTTTTTGCAAATTTATCAACTTAACTGTCTTTTTGACAGCTGGTACTACTACCCCTACTTTAAAATAATTAAATTTCTATCTGTAATGAGTATAGCGTTTAAAATTTAAAAATCACTGTGAATTAACTAAATTAAAAGTCAATTAATAAATAAAACTGTTAAATAAAATAACTGAACAATAAACAAAGGATTTTAATGGGAGCATCTGGTGTTACAATATCAAATTTTCAACATTTGGTATCAATTTTGTCATATTTAACCTTAAATCTCCTCTGTTAGAAGTGTCCAATTTTTCGTTTTTGTTTTTTAGTTTTGGAGATAGGCAACTGCGCTGAAACTCCATCACACTAGGAAAAGCAATTTAAAATTTCCTCGTGATATTCTATAGTTCGGGACTAATAACAGGTTTCACTTTTTAAAGCCAAAATTCCTGACATCTGTTTCTAAACTTTAAGACCTTCGTTAGAGGTCATAACGATCAGTCCTTATTGTAATGTGACATTTTTTCTTCAATGTGACCATATGAATCCATTGCCGAGAGAGAGAGAGAGAGAGAGAGAGAGAGAGAGAGATTATGGTATTACCATAGTTAAAGCATTCTCACACCTGGTTTCAAAATCTGAATTAAAGGCATCTAACTGTTGAACGTAGGTTAATATGTCCTGACAGATTGTCTGTGTCCAATTGATAAAATTCGGAATCTCAAGTATTATCCTTAGCTGATCTGGAGAGAAATGCTGAAATAGTTCTTGTTTTAATAAAATTCATGGTCCCCTACTAAGTACAAACTAACCTCATTAAATTTAGTAAATAAATCTGTTAAACGGTAAAATTGGGTTTCCACTTGATTAAATTTTCTTTTAAAATTAAATTCACGTTCTTGTTTTATGAGATTCACTATCATAGACCCTTATACCTCAATGGACCCCCAAATCATTGTTTTGCTGACGTGGAACCCTTGCAGGTCGTCATAGACCCTTGGGGTATGTATAAACCACTCTGGGAATCACCGCTTTAAAACAAAAGTTTAAAAAGCGTCCTTATATTACTCGAGTGATTTTACTAAAATTATCTTTAGATTCTTTTACCTATTTACACTTTAAAATATTTATTTTCTATAAAATAATAAATTATATATAATTTATTTAATATACATATAATATTTATATAAATATATATTCTATAACATATTTATTTAAAAAAATTAAATTTAGTTAATTACTTTTCAACAATTAGAGGTATTTTTATTTAATGTAAAACAGCTTATTCTGACGGTTTATGTTGCTATTTGATCTGGTGAACGTGTTAAGATTTGTCAATAATAATATTCATGGAATTGGAAAATGGCATTCTCTATGAAATGAAGCATTCGTTAATTTAAAAGTGTCATTTTTATGAAAAATTTGAAAAAGGAATATTCGAATACTTAAATTTTTTTTACGAGAATATTTATACCAAGAAATGCAAGAATGAATTATGTATCTTTAATACTAATTTAAAAGTAAAAAAAGTAAGGTCTATCTCTACATATATTGTGTATACAATTTGGAGGAAGATTCTGCATTTTGCCTACATTATTTTCTGAAGCATGAAATTCTAATGAATTTAAAAGGCTTAATTTAAGTATTGGTTTAATTAAGTAAATTCATTTTATCGAAAATATTCTATTTATTATTTGATTTATAATTGTTATATTAAAAACACTACAAATTTCTAACCATTTGTTAAGTGGAATAATTATATAAAATAAAATTATTGGTAAGTTTAATGAAATTCAAATGAAATTTAAAGATGTTTAATACAATTTAGTATGTTCAAATCAATCAATTTATTTCCCATTCAAAAAAATCTTTTTTTTAATAAAGTTTATTTCTTTAATGCTTAAAATCAGTCGTTCTATTTTCTACTTTCTTTTATTCATTAAAAGACTGCAGTTCGTGACAGATTTCCACGGTACAGACCTATTTATAAGAATCTACATTCTAAGGGTAAATTCTACGTAGTATTTAGTTTTCACGCCTATTTTTACTTCGTATAAGGTATTTTTACAGCTTTTATCTTTTTTAATGGGTCGCAATCTAAAAGATTAGTCATGGGTTCGAATCCTGATTTTACCAAGAATCCACTTTGTGAAATTCCGCAAGTGCGACTTAAAAAAATATAAGAAACGGGATTTCAAATTTCTCGAATGATGTTGTGTGGTAGTTAATAAAATACAAATTAAACGCCCCAGCTGAGGTGTGATTGCATATAAATTTGAAGTCTGCAGCCAAAAGAACCCATGTTCTTAAATTTCAATGTTAAATTAATTTATAAAATTAGTTGTCCATTTTTGTTGTTTTTTGATTAATAACACTATTTGATTACTATTATTTAAAATTTAATTTTTAGGTTTAAGAAATGTTGAATAATTTTTAGCGATGCAATGAATATGGGACAATTTTCTTCCAAAAGTCATTCAATAGCTAATCCATCTAACATGTATATTTTTCATTTTTCGTGCGCAACGCTTCTATTAAATTCAATTACTAAAAAGCTTTAACTTTATTTAAGCACATTTGCTATTACAAATGTTTTAATATCAGAGCATATTTTAATATTAAACTTTGTCAAACTATGTAAAAATAATGCAAACATTTTATATTCATAATTATTCAATACTTTGATTGATTTTATAACATTATAAATTTTTTGAAAAATATGTAAGTGATTAGGTAAATAGCTTTTATGTGTGTTTTTTATTTGGCTAAATTGTGCAAATTATATGCACTGATCATTACTTGAACTTTATTTTAGATTAGTGTTTTCAAGAATTGACTTTTTTTTTTTACCTTTCAAAATTATTTTATTTTCTCATAGGGATAAGAGTATTAGAAATTTAAATGAGCACATTTGAATATTTTTTTTTTTTTTTTTTTTGCTGCTCATAAAATTTAAAATGTGACTTTGTCTAAGTAACACGTAGTCTATAAAAAAAGGAATACAAACTTCGTAAATTTTTTTTAATTGGTATGAAAATTATAGCATTTCGTTTCAATTGTAATAAATATAGAAAAAAAATATAGATTTCATTTGTTGTAAACAGAGGACCTTTTTTTTTAACAAGTGAAACAAATTTAGTTGATCAGTTCAAATATTAGCCGTTATACCCCGCGCGGCTAGTATTTTTATATAATTAATCACTGAACAAAAAACTCATAATATTTCATATTTCGTACTCGTTGAAGACATTTAATTAAAACTGTAGATCGCTTACAATAAAATGACTGGTAAAAAAAAAAGATTTATAAACTGATGATTCTCAGACAAGAAGTGAGCTATAGTAAGGAAGCAGCAAAAATAAAGAAAAAGAAATTCTCAGTATAACTTGAAGGATAGTTTTCAAGTATTTGAAACACTCCCCAATTCTTGACAAAACACTCCCCTATTCTTGACACTCCCTTTTTTTGAATCTTTTGGACCATGCCTCAAAAACAGTATTATAGATTTGTTGACCTAAAAACGGTGTCTTTCTAAACATGAAAGATCAGAAGAATTTTTGCTTTAGTTTTGAACAAAAATGAAAGGGATGCTCATATTAGCAAATGTTTATAATTACAACATATTTGTTCGTTCTCAATTATTATGAATGGAAAATTAAAAGCTCACTCACACACACATTCACATTGAAAAGAATTTTTGCATCTTATATCTTGTTTAGGGGGGGGGGGGAATCATTCAATTATTTTGCACACATGTTTTTTAAAGTGTTTTACTAAATGAAACAAGAGCTTTAATAAATTTTTCTTAACTGAATACAATAAAAAAAAAAGATCATGTAGGATTTTAAGGAATAAAGAAATTTTAAAAAGGCATTTGCAAACCTCTAAAATTCTTTGTTCTAAATTGCATTAGTTTGTTTCATAAATAAATGCTAAAATTTTGGTGTGTTAATTCAAAATAAATATATTTTAATCGATGATTGATCTATTTCCTGTTAAATCAAGTAATACATATAAGATAAGCTTTACGGTAGAACTTGTCCATTGGACAAGTTCTACCGTAAAGCTTACTATGGGGGCGCTGCGGTCGTTAAAAACCCTCAACTTCTTCCGGTTTCAACAAAATAACATTGTTTTGTATACAAACTTAAGCAAAAGTAATTTTAATTTTCCTTGCATTTCTTAAGCAGAATTTTTAGCCTTTTAAAATTACCGACATGAAAGAGCGTAAACTATGCACTCTTTGTTTCTTATGTGGATCTTTTTCTGAGAACCTCTACGAATTTTTAAATCACCGTTTAATTTACCGCTGTCCTACGAGTCTATCCACATGGCTACAATAGAAGACTACTTTGCAACCGAAAAATTGGTAAGCATAGAATGATGTTTGCTCTTTCGTAACCCAAAAACCAAGTGGATTCCCGCAAAACCAATTTTGGTGGATCTCTACTCCGTAAATTGAACATGCAAGCCAAATTTCAAGTTTAAATCTAACAGAAGAAAAAAAAAGTTTTACTATCAATATCCCCGTAATCCCGTTGAGAGCCGTTTTCCAATATAACCACTCTTAGCGGATTTCAACTCAACAAAAGAAAAATGCAAACCAAATTTCATTATTATAGTCCTTGTAGCTTGAAAAAAGTAATTTTTTTCGTCAATACGTCCCAGTAACCCCCTGCATCTCCCCAGAACTTGATTTGCTTAAAATACATTCTTAGTGGATCCCTATTCAACAAAAGAAACATACTTAACAAATTTCAAGTACATGGGTCTAACAATTAAAAACAGGAATTTTTTTCTGTAACTCCTCTTGACCCCTCGCAACCCTCCTTGGGGGTCAATTTTCGTTTTACTCTTTGTTAGAGGAACTCTATTCTATGAAAGGAACATGCCTACCAATTTTCAAGCAGGATGATCAAATAGTTTAAAATGGAAATATTTATCAATTACGCCTCTTAATCTCCCGAAATTAAACTTAGTAGTTCATATTCGCGAAACCCATTTTGTAGCGGTTCTCTACTTTACGAAAGGAATCTGCTTATCAAATTTCAAGACTGTACGTCTAATAGTTTAAAAATGGGGATAATTATCTATAACGCCACTTGAGCCCCCGCAACGCCACTTCTGGGTCTGTTTTCACAAAACCAATTTTGTAGGGGAATTGCACACTATGAAAGGAATCTGCTTAGCAAAATTTGAAGACTGTGCGTCCAATAAATTAAAAATGCAAAAAAAAAAATTATCAATAACGCCCCTTGAACCCCCGCAACGCGGCCTAGGGGTCGATTTTCACAAAACCCATTTTGTAGTGTATCTCTATCCTATGAGAGGAATCTGCTTACCAAATTTCAAACTGTGCGTCTAATAGTTTAAAAATAGAAATAATTATTTATATCTGCCCTTAACACCTCGCAACACCTCTTGGGGGTCAATTTTTCCCATACCTGTTTTGTAGCGGATATTTACTCCATGAAAGAAACATTCCTACCAATTTTCAAGCAGGGAGGTCAAGTAGTTTAAAAACGAAAATATTTATCTAGTGCGCCACTAAATCCCCTGCAACGCCATTTAGAGGTCTGTTTTCACAAAATCTTCTTATAGCTGATCTCTACTCTATAAAAGAAATCTACTTATCAAATATAAAGACTGTACGTCTAATAGTTTAAAAATGGAAATAATTATCTATAACGCCCCTTAAGTCCCGCAACGCCACTTGAGGGCAATTTTCACGAAACCCATTTTGTAGCGTATCTCTACCCTATGAGAGGAATCTACTTACTAAGTTTCAAGACTGTACGTCTAATAACTTAAAAATCGGAATTTCTAACGCCCCTTAAACCCCCGCCCCCACAAACAATTGCTGCTAATTTGAAATTACAAACAGACACTTCAATTTTATTTATTTGTATAGATATAGATTGGGATTATAATAACTATTGTTTAAATGTGGCTAAAAATGTAAATAAAAAAAAAGAAAGGATTAAAACTAACCGTAAAACTTATCAATTTTTTGTTTCTTGCATTGCTTTTTGCTTATGAAGCCTTGATTTATTATTTTTAAAAATGCATCCGAAACAGCCGATGCTCTACTTAACTGAACAGTGAGATAACAATCATAAAAAAAAATTATGGCACGTGTCAGCGTATTATCATGTGCGCGTAACACTATTATGTCTCATGAAGAGCATCGGTCGCCAGTAACCAAAACAACGACTTCATTAGCTCAGCTTGGCGTTCATCTTGGCATTCAGTTTCACGTTCACCCGTATAGTTTCCGTTCCCGTAAGAATACGGGAATAAAATATAGCCTATGTTACTCCCCGTTAATGTAGCTTTCCATTAGTGAAATAATTTTTAAAATCGCACCAGCCGTTTCCGAGATTAGCCGGAACAAACAGACAGACAGACAAAAATTTTAAAAATTGGTTTTTTGTTATGAGTACCGTATATACTTTTAGTGCATTAAGTAAAAAGCTGCTAATTTGAAATTACAAACAGACACTTAAATTTTATTTATTTGTATAGATTACACAATCACTTATATTTGTATTTTTTGAAAAAATGGGCACAAGTTCGATACACGGACTTTTTTTGGCAGTTTTTTTGGCGCCCTTTTCGGGCGATTCTGGGCCAGATTCTGTCTACCCTGATTCCCCCTGTTTTCCGGTCCGGGTCGAGTTCCGCCGGTTTTTCGTTTTATGGCGAATTTTCCAATCAGAGCAGTAATGTTTGGGGGGGGGGGGAGCTATGGAATTCTCTCTCAGACACCCTTCTTTTCAACTTGAATTTTCAACTGTTCAGACATAGATATTTCTGACAAGAATTCACTGCCTTATTTCCTATTATTTCTTAATATTTAAAAAGAATATTTATTTAATATTAATTAATTAATCACAATTATTTAATATTTATTAATAATGTATCATATTTATTTAATATTAAAATTAATAATTTTTATTCTTTATTTAATATTAAAATTTATAATTATATTAAAATTATTTATAAAAAATAGTTATTTAATATTTATTAAAGTTTATTTTTAATTATTGATTAGGTTGAATATTCTTTCATTATTAGGTTGTATTTCAATTCTTTTATTATTATTACCTTATTTCTTATTCATATTACTTATTAATATTTCTTTTTAATTACTGAAAAATTATTTAATTATTGCTTAGGTTGACTTAATTCTGTCATTATTAGGAAATATATTCCTTTATTATTAACATTCATTTTTACTTATTGATAAATTATTTCAGTTATAGATTAGGCTGACTTTCAATTTTTACATTATTATTATTAATTTACAAAGAGATTAATTTAAATTTTAAAAACCTTGTTATTTTATATACCTTTAAATATTGTAACCTGTTCCCTCTAACCATGGGACTATTTGCAGTGTTTATCCCAAGTATAAGAAAGTTCTGCCAGAAACAGTTCGTTTTATTTTCTAGCAAAAAGGCCACATTTGGGGAGAAAAAGGGAGTATTTAATCTCGATTCTGTTTATGAAATATGTAGGAATAAGAAACCATTTTTAGATTTTGCAAGAAAAACTCATCTGATTAAATTATAATTATTTTACTGCAATTGTAATGTTCTGAGAAGTTTGGGAAGAAAAATTCTATTTTAGATGGTTAATCATTGATTTTTCCAACAAATGGAAGGCATTTAAAAATTTAGGACAAGAAGGTTTGACCATTTGACGTTAAATCATAGCCTTCATTTTGTAAATCTTGTAACGAATTGACACACAAATACCATAGAAGGCACTTGGAAGCATGTTACAGATTCACTCCCTGCAATAGAAAAATAGATTTAAAATTTCATTTGTTGCTGTATATAAGTTCAGAAAATAAAGCAAACAGCAGGGAGTGGATTGTTTCAATAAGTTTTTAAAAATTGTTAGGGACATCAACTGGGCTGAGAGGGGCTTAGGTCAAATTCTTTAAAAGGGGAATTTAATCAAGATTTTTTATCACCATGATTTTTATCACAATCTATCTTGCTGATAAGTGATGACTTTGGCCACTTTATGACAATTTTTTATACATAAAGTGCTGCAAGGTAAGTTAATGATATTTATATTTATTTTATTCAATGTAAGCAAGAAAGATTCTCCTTATATTTAATTTATGACTTTAATTTTATTGTTAATTTGCTTTAATATGTTAAATTTTAATGTTTCTGTTCTAGGCTTAATGATGATAAATAGAACAATTTGTTCATTACTATTCTGAATCACTTAAAAAAATAGATTTTTATTCTTAAATTCAATTGCAGTATTGCTAAAATAATCATTAACTATTTACATTTAGTTCTATAAAAATTTGTCCTTTCACTACTGTTTTAGTTTAATATTATGTTGGAAAAAAATATTACATGTTTCATTTTTATGCTTCTACTAAAGTTAGAAAGAATCCCCCACCATTAATTTTCGTACAGAGGTGGCGGGGGAGGGGGGAGGTAAACTTAGATGGAAGAAAGGAACTTTGCAAAACTGTTCAGTCAGGAGGAAGGGAGGGGGCGGGGGGTAGTGTCGCGGTGTTTACTGGCGGCTAAGGGGGAAGGAGGGGGGGATGCAACCCTGTGCTTCCCTTGGCGACTGTTGTCGCCGAAAAAAAAATTTGGCGATTTTTGAAAAAAGTCCGTATATTGAACTTGTACCAATTACTCTACTTCAAATGAATATGGAAGAAATTTAATCCAATAACTATAAAAAATGGCGGCAAGTACATGCAATATCTTAATGAATATAACATTTATACAAAAAAAAATTTAAAAAAATTCCGAAGTATTTAATTACTATTTGTTTTCGTAACCAAGAAAGAAACAAACGATTCAAATAGACAAATACAATTATTATAATTAATCTTATAATATTATACCGTAAATTATAAACGATAAAACAAATCCAATACGCAAAATAACACTAATTACTTAGTACACTTACACCAGTTACATATTCCAAACATCGCCAAAAAACGCAATAAGCAAGCAATTGTGGCAACCTTGCTCTAGTGAACTAAGAAATTAAAAAAGGTATTTTAGAAAAGATACTGAAAGAAATAATATAAAATTCCGAATGTGAAATCTACAGATCATCTTCTTTCCATTTCGTTCAAAAAAGTTTCAAAAATTTGCAATAGAACTTTGAAAAACTCAGCTGAATTTCGATGTATTCCCATAGATTAACATTACACCGGAAGTAAGTGAGGCTACCACTCAATGTTGTTGTTTACAAAGTAGAACTTGTCCATAGCTTCCGCTGTGTAAAAATGGAAATCATTTCTTTCAGAATGTAATTTTGTCTAACTTTTTTCTTGGGGATTAAGATTCCTATTGATGTTTGATTAGTATTTTTAGAACCATCTGTTGCAATTCTGTCATTAAAGTTTGACTGGATATAATCATTAAACATATTTTGCACTATGAGATCTGGAAGGTCTCTGTTTTGAAATGGCAGTTCATGAGTATAGGTGTTAATTTTGTGATTTTCATAGATTGGAGGAGGAGGAGTCCACTGAAGAATATCTACTTTAGAAATACATAGTTCTCTTGGAGCAGGTTGATTGACTTTTGAAAAATACTGATTTCTTTTTCTCTATATTTATAAAAATTATTATTAATATCCCAAAATAACCTTGCATTTGGAAACCAGTCTTTTAATGCTATTTGTTTAATAATAAATTTTTGACAAAGGAAATTATGTCGATTATTGATACTGCCATTCATAGATTCCGCCCTTAACACGTCTATCGGAGTGTTTCTTGGGAGACCTACGGCTAAACGTAATGCAGCATTGTAAATTGGTTCTAGTTTTTGTCTATTGCTATTGCTTGAAAAGGAAAAAAGTTGACTTCCATAGTCAAAAATAGAACGGATTGTAGCATTAATAATATTTAAAAGAGTATCAGTTCTTGTTCCTATTTTAGGGGACGATAATGCTTTGATTGCATTTAAATATTTAAAACCTTTCTGTCTGAGGTAAATAATATGATTTTTCCAAGTGATATTGGGGTCGAAGATTATCCCTAGGATTTTGAGACACTTTACTTCGGGAATAGGTTTATCACATATTTTAAGTATAGGAGGTATTGTGCTTCTTTTTCTGGAAAAGTTGATTAAACTGCTTTTTTCTAGAGAGGTGGACAATTTCCATTTTTTACACCATGCTGAAATATTGTTTAAAGATATTTGTAATTCGGCTATTGTTTTGTTCCAATTTGTGCCGCTATTATATAAGAAAATGTCGTCTGCATAGACCAGAAGATGGCTGTCGTGTTGGATTTCAAAAATGTCTGCCATATATAGGAAAGGGCTCAAGATGCAACCCTGAGGTACACCATAATTGTTTTTGCTGATATTCGAAAAATTGTTCCGCCATTTAATTTGAATTGTTCTTTGATGTAAGAAATTTTGAACCCATCGTAGCAAATTACCTGAATATCCAACTTTTTTTAATTTAGAAACTAGACCACTTGGCCACACTGAGTCATATACTGATTTAATATCTAATGCTACTAGAATAAAGTATTCCTTACGTTCTCTAGCCAGTATGATATGCTGAAGTTGAAGAATCGTATTAATACTGCTTCTGTGGGGGTAAAAGCCATGATGATTTACGTGAAAAATTTTATTTTGAAAGCTGAAATCTAACATTCTGTGTAGGATCATTCTATTAATTTGGCAACTATTGAGGGAAGTGAAATTGGGCGATATGACGCTATTTCCTTGGGATTTTTGTGAGGTTTTATGAATGGTAAAATAATTGCGCGAGTCCAATCTTTTGGAATTTGACTAGAAGACTAACTGTCATTAAAGGATTTCAGGAGAAGATTTATTGCTTTGATGGGGAGGTGGTTGATTGTTTGGAGAGAAATTTTATCATGCCCTGGACTGCTGTTTTTTTGATGAGATATTGCTATTTTTAATTCTTTTAAAGAGAACGGTTTATTAATATCTTGGCTATTGTCCGGAATAAAAATATTTTGGATACTATTATTGTTTTGTTTTGCGTAATATTTTAAAAAACAATTAGCTTGGGATTGTTCGTTTGTTAGTATGATTCCATTATTCTCAATGATGTTAAATGAAGAATAGTTCGAAATTGTTCTATTTTTGATTGTACGAATTATTTTAAAAAGAATTTTAGGAGAAGAGATTTTTTCACATGTCTTGTGCCAAAAGTTTTCTTTACAGGTTTTTATTGTTCGCTTAAGTTTTGCACTTATTTCTTTATATTTTATCCAGTCTTCTTTGAAGTATTTTCTAGCTTTCTTAAGGAGTTTTCTTTTTTTTTGCTCTTAAATACCCGCATGCTGCTGTCCACCATGGAGCTCTTGAATTTATCTGATTTTTTTCTGATTCCTGAGACAAGATTTGGGCTTTTCTAATTTCTTCTACAACATCTATATTTATATTTTCATCCAAATTTAGCTTTTGTTGAATAAGATTAATAAATTTGTTCCAATTTGTTTTTTGTCTAAAATTATTTGTTGTTGAGCTGTTTGTTCTTTTGTAATTAATAATAATAGGGAAATGGTCACTTCCAAAATTATCGGTACTTGTGGACCACGACATATCATAATTTAAATTTATAGATGATAATGAAAGATCTATAGATGTAAAAATTCCCGATGAAAGGAGATAAGTTGGGCTTTTATCGTTTAATAAAATTAAGTCATTTTTGATAATCCAATCAGAAATCTTCTTCCCAGACGTATTTGAATTTTTTGAACCCCATATTTCATGAGATGCGTTGAAATCTCCCAATATTAAGCTATGATTATCTATATATGATGCTATTTTTGATAAACTGTCATCTTTAAAGTTACCCGGTGGGTTGTAAATATTAAAAATTGTGATAGGAACTGTATTTATCTGAACTTTGACTAATAGAATTTCTAAGTCTTCGCTAATTTCTGAGAATATTTTTATTGCGCTAATATCTTTGTTTAAAATTATCATTAATCCTCCTCCTCTTCTGTTTTCTCGATCGATTCGGAATATATTCTTATTGGGAATTGTGAAATTATCATTAGGGTGTAGCCAAGTTTCTTGGATTATTAAAATGCTTGCTTTTTGAAAAATTGGCGTGAATAGAATATCTGATTTTTTGTTTTTAATTCCACGTGCATTCCATTGGATTATATTCATGATATAAAGGGGGAAAATGTGCAATACTACGAATTAGTTTAAATGTTCAAAAAGAAAACCGATTAATATTTATTTTATTTATTTATTTATTTTTTTTTTTTAGGATGCAAGAAATTTTGTATATTTATATCTAAATTTTATTTTGTTCTACTATACTTTCTAAATTAATTTCTCACTTTTCTGAAATGTTTTTTAGTCTTTTTGCTTTTTCATTTATTTTTCTATTAATTCGAAAGTCGTTATCTTATGAAACTGTTATATTGGATGGAATTTTTTTTAACAAAGATTCCATTGTGTTCATCAAGGATGAAAATTTTAAATTTATTTGATTTATCATCGCGTTTAGTTCTGCCGTAAAACGTTGTACAATTTGTTCCAATTTCGTTTAAAAAATGTTGTTAGTTTCTTCCAATTTTAATTTTAATTCTTCAAACTTTTTTTCAAGGGTTTCTATTTTCTCAGTTTGTTTATTATAAGTTATGGCCGAGAATGAGGTTTTTTTTTTCTTTATAGAACTTTTCGACTGCTTCTTTTCTCGAGATTTGTTGCTTATTTTTAATTTTTAAGATTTCGACTTCCTCCTGATATTTTTTACAGCTTTTATCGTTAGCTTCATGATTTTCTCCACAACAGCTACATTTTTTTGTATTTATTTATTTACACTCGTTTTCAGAGTGGTTTAGTGAGCATACACGGCATTTAAATGAGCTTCTATAAAATTTATTTATGTGACCAAATTTCCAACATTTAGTACATTGTTTAGGTTTTACAAAAAAAAAAAAAGGCTAGTTTTAAACATTTCAAATCCTATTGATACTCTTTCGGGAATCGTGCATCCTATTTGGGTTACTTTAATTGTTTTGATAGGTTTGTATCCTAATTCTGTTTTTTTTTTTGGTGAACCGTTGGATGTCCAAAATTGCGTGATTGTTATTTTCAAGTTCAGATTTTATGTCATCTATTGTGTATTCCGTGTCTATTCCCTGCAAAATGTAACTTGTACTTAGGCCAATAAAGGATAATCTAAAAAATATTTTACATCCATTAATTTCTTTAATTTTTAAAGCTTCTTTGGCGGTCACGCAGCTATTTGTTTTGATTATGATTTCTGAATTTCTTGTTTTGCTAATACTTTGAATATTTTTCTTGATTGTGAAATTTTTCATTATTAATTCCTTTAATTTAAGTGGATTACCACACTGAAAATTATTTTCCGATTTTAAGAAAATTGTAATATTTGAGGTAGTATTTAAATTCAAACTTTCCTCAAACCTGGCAACAATTCCATATCAGTTAATTTGCTTCTATATCTATTCAATGTTAAGTCTGTACTGGTAGTCTCCACCTCCATATCATTCCCTGGGCGAGAAAAATCACCCATTCTCTCTATCCCACTCCAACACTCCACTTTGAATCAATACACCAACTTGTGTAAGATTTAAAATTAAGAAAAAATGTCTCCAAAGTCAGAGGAAAAGTTATACCAAATAACTTTAAAAAAAAGAAGAAAAAACTTAATGAGGAACGATCTCACCAATTCGGATCCTCTTGAAAAAGTTGCCAATCAAACGATAGTCATCAATCCACCGACCTTTCACTGTCGACCAATCGAAGCTCAGGTATAGCGCACTTCTTTTAAACATAGTTCTTCACACAGTTATGCAAAGAAAATTACAAAAAAACTATTATAAACAGTTTGTGAATGTTAAAATAGTCAGCAAACTTTTTCGATAATTCCTCGTATTTCTTACAAATTTATAATAACAAAAAATTAGATTTTTTTCTTGTTTCAATTACAATAATCTTAGAGCTATACAACAGACCAATGGTCTCTAAGCTTTATCGTGTAAGGTCCACATTGATCCTACCAAAGTGTGTCAAGCGTAAATGCCCTACTAACTACAGACGGTCGAAAAAATAGTTGAGCCCTATGACACGTTCAAAAAATGATTGAAAATGGAAAACGACCTTTTTTGAAACGAATCATTTTTTATGATACGCCGCACAGGATTTTTATTTACAAGGTTGCGTTATTTTCTATTTTGGAGCATGTAAATGTATCGCCTACTCCCAAATGGTAAAAATTAAATTTATGCATTTCAAGCTTGGTGTGTTTTAAAAAACAGTGACCAATGCAATTTATGCATTTCAACGTTGGTGGGTCGAGAAAAGACAGGGGATCATTCCAATATTGGTGTGTCTTGGAAAAAAACTGGAGACAAGCCAACTGATTGAGATGACACAAAGCCTTCCAATCTTCTGGAAAAAACAAGAGACAACTCAACTTTTACCCAACAAGTTGGTCCAATTTTTGTGTATTATTTGAATATAAGTTTATAAAAAAGATGCATTTCAATCTTGGTACATTATTTGGCCCTAAAAAAGGGGAACCGAGTACAACTCGATCCCCCAATTTTCGGATTTGTAGATTTTGACTAAAAACATTTACCGATAAGACTGCCAGAATCTGGGAGTATCCAATATCATGCCAAATCCTGACAGTCTTAACGAAAAACATTTAGCTTTTACTTGTTGCCATGAAAAATTTTTTCCCGTTAAGACTGTTAGAGTTGAAATATCAAATACAAACCCGACCCTGACAGTCTTAACAAAAAATAATTTTCTGAACTCTTAACTCGAATGCATTCAGAAGCATTCTGATTTCTTGCTGCTGGCTGCTCGCCTTTTATACTCTAATGGGGTCATATGAAACGATTCTTATTGATTGATGCTTTTCAACCTGAAACTAATCTTTTAATGCATCTTATTACATCTTTTTAGTGTAAGTTTTAAAAGATGCATACTATCGTTGGTACATTCATTAACCCGAAAAAACGGGAACCGAGTCGACACAAGAGTCGACTCGGTACCCCTTTTTTCGGTCCAACGTTCATCCCAATGTCGCGAAGGAATGACGGTGGATCAATTTTATCATCACCATGTATCCGAAAACCATAGTCTGGATTTTCATAAACAGTGCGCATTTTATTTTGGGCGTCGACATTGGGAATATGGACAAAAGAATAGTCCCGCTCACATAAATCAGTTCGTGTTATGCTTGGAACGTTTTGCAAAGGAAGCCAAAGATGTCTGGGCATTCTCGGAAGATAAAGAGGAAACAGAAGAAGAGGAGATAGAGCAGGAAGTACGTGGGTGTAGGCACTTTTAATCTATATCTCGTGAAATGTATGGTCGTCCCAGATTGAGGGGAGGTTTTTATGATTCAGTGTTTGAATAACCCGACATGTGGGAAGAGAGTACAGAATTTCATAATGGTGTGGGAAAAGATGTGTGGGGAATTATTATTCAGCGCTACTTGAAAGGAGACTGTGTTTGGTTTCATATTATGCTAAAACACAACATTTTTGATACATTCTGTAAGGAAATGGAAATTATTCGGGATAAATTTTCATTTTACCCATTTGGTGTCTGTGCAATGGATTAGAGATGGAGAGGGGTAAAATATAACATCGACACATGATTCTAGCATGCGAGCAAGAAAGTTCGTTCGAAGAAATTTGGAAGGGAAAAGTTCGTTATGAATTTCCCTTTAGTGATCTAGCCAAGAAACGCGTCAAGATTCAGAGCGCATTTCATCTGGTTCGGGCCATTGTTAACATGAGTAAACCCAAATAGTCGTGTGGCGGGGGCAAAATTCCCGAAAATTTAATGGATCAGGAACAGCTGTCCCATTACCACATTAATCGATCCTTGCACGCACATAGTACTGCATTTCTTTGTAAGTTATTTCCAGGAGGGATAGAAAAATTACTTTTAGAACGTCTTGGGAATAAAAATGTGTCTAGTTGGGAAAAAGTAACCAAGCTTGTACCAGACTCGTGGGGTCATTTGAAATAGAATGTATCAATTCACGTGACGGGATGGAAGTTTTTAAACTGCGTGATTCCCTTTCATCCGCGTTATGAGGAAACGGAGGAAGAGACTCCTGTGTACGGGACGCTATACGGTAACAAAAATTTTTATTGAAAGGAGGTAAACAACGAGAGCAATGGTTCGTTTCAACGGATTAGGAACGAAATGTATGTGTAATCACGCAAACAACAAAACATGATGAGAGAAATTAAAAAAATAAAGCAAGAGCATGGACCAAAAAGTCCTGTTCAAATCCAAACTCAACGAGATGATTGCGAAATACGACATGATTCAAAGGGAAAGAGACATGTTGAAAACCAAATAAAATTATTGGAAAACTGAAAGAGATGAGTGAAAAATCAAAGAAAATGAGTGGAAAACTGAAAGAGATGAGTGGAAAATAAAGAAAAGGAGTGGAAAACTGAAAGAGATGAGTGGAAAACCAAAGAACATGATTGGAAAACTGTAAGAGATGAGTTAAATACAGAAATTATTACATTAAAAAAATAAATTGCAAAGTACATTGGTCGTACATAAAATATTGAAAAGGATGATACGGAGCCAACGAAGGCTCAGAATGATTAATCCATGGCGATAGAAAAGAGTAAAACCGTTACTACGACCAGCCATTGTTCTCTCAGTTACACAAAATACATCTAGCAGCTCTCGCGCGCCCTCTTACGGAGAAAAATAAGAAGGCTTAAAAAAAGGTTACAACATGCCGCCCACCTTGAAATATTATTCCAATATAAATGAACAATATAAAGTTATTTTACATGAATACATGAATGAAAATTTAATATTTAAGTAAACATTCACAACAATGAAGTATATATGCATATTAAAATGAGCTACAAATAATAAAATTATAGATTTAAATTTTTTGGTAACAGACTTAATTTTGTTATATTTCTTTTAAATATGCCATCTGATGTTTTGACAGTAACAACCCTGACTATATTATCTAAACCAGGATGTAATTGAACAATTCTACCCATTTTCCATTTAGTAGGGGGTAAATTGTCCTCTTTTATAAGGCACAAGTCATTAAATTGAAAAATTTTTGTTGGCAGAAGCCATTTTGGCCTTTGTTGCAATCGAGATAAATACTTTTTGTGCCAACGTTTCCAAAACTGTTGAACTAGTTTTTGAATTTATTGTCATCTAGAAAGATAAGAATGACTTGAGTCAATGTAATTAGGTTCAGGAATACTTGTCAAAGGCCTTCCAATAATGAAATGACCAGGCGTTAAGGCTGATAGGTCGTTAGGGTCATTAGATATGGGTGTTAATGGTCTGGAATTAAGACAAGCCTCTATTTGAGTTAGAAACGTTTCAAACTCTTCATATGTTAATTTAGTTTCTCCAACAACGCGTTTTAAGTGATATTTAGTTGATTTTATTCCAGCTTCCCAGAGACCACCCATGTGTGGTGCACCTGGAACATTTAGATGCCATTTAATACCATTATCAGTTAAAAATTTACTAACATTTTGATTATAATATTCTGATTTTGCAAGCTTCTCAAATGCCATGAGTTTGCGTTTTGCTCCAACAAAGTTGGAACCGCAATCACTGTATATGTCACTGCTTTTTCCTCTGCGGGAAATAAACCTCTTCAGAGCTGCAATAAATGCATCTGCTGAAAGATCAGTCACCAGTTCTAGATGAATAGCTCTAGTAGAGAGTGAAACAAACAAACAGAGCTATGTATGCTTTAAAGGTTTTGGAACCTCTACCTTTAATGGTTTTAATTTGAAAAGGACCAGCATAATCTACTCCACAAGTGCATAAAAGCAGGAGCAGGAGAAATGCGAGAAAGATGGCAAATCGCTCATCATTTGATTAGCGATGGAAGCTTTTACTTTGCAACATTTTACACATTTTTCTTATTAAGTGTCTGATGACATCTCTAGCACCTATTTTCCAATATTGTTCTTGAATACAAGATTGCACAAGTTGTGTACCAGCATGTAAGAGAATTTCATGATAATGTCTAATAATGAGATCTGTTAGAATATGCCTTTTTGGCAGTAGGATGGGATGTTTGTGGCCATATGCGAGATTTGCATGTCGTAAACGACTGCCCACCCTGAGAATGTTTGAATGATCTAAAATGGATTAAGAGATAAAATTTTGCTTCTGCAAGATAGTGGTTGATTTCCTTTTAAGGCATTGATCTCATTATTAAATTCAATAGTTTGCACTAATTTAATTAATACATACATAGCATTGTTTAGTTCATTAGTTTTTAAAAACCCATTTGTTTTATCCTTTGAATTTTTACAATTATTGACAAATCTTAAACAATATGATATTACATGTTTAAGTTTAGAAAGAGATGAGAATTTATGAAGTAAATCATTACCATCAGGCAAGTGATTTGGTACAATAATTGATTGTAATGTACAGTACCTTTCTTCTGGCACAGCATCATTAAATGCAGGAACAGAAGAGTCTGTCTGAAAAGGAAATGTTTCGTATAAAAATTTGGGACCACACAACCATATTGAAGTGAGTAAAGTTGAAGATGATACACCACGGGTTGCAAGATCTGCAGGATTTGCACTTCCACTGATATGATGCCACTGAGTAGCAGAAGACAACGTCTGGATTTTCGCCACTCTGTTGGCTACGAACGTCTTCCATCGGCTGGCATGGGATCCTATCCAAGAAAGAACTATGGTGGAATCCGTATAAAATTGGGCTTGTGATATAGGGTAATTCAGAGCTTTACAAGTAAAGTCCATCAGTTTAACTAACAAAAGAGCTCCGCATAATTCTAGTCGAGGAAGTGAGACAGTTTTCAGTGGGGCAACTCTTGTCTTGGCTATTATTAGTTGAACGTTGATTTTTCCTGTATCTGATACAGAGCGACAGTAAATTGCAGCTGCATAAGCCTTTCAGAAGCATCACTGAAGCCAAATAGATGAAACAGGTTGTCTGAATCGACTAACAAGAATCGTGGAATTTTGATGTCTTTGACAAATTGTACATCATTAGCAAGTTGTTCCCATTCAAGTTTAATGTCTGTAGGAACCCTTTCGTCCCACTTCAATTGTTGTTTCCACAGTCTTTGCATGATTGTTTTATACTGAATTGTGATGGGTGACAACCATCCAAGTGGATCGAATGTCTTAGCAATTGTAGAAAGTAATGTCCTTTTGGTTAAGGTGCCTTCAAAAGATAAAGGAGTGATTTTGAAGTAGAATACATCTGAAGCTGGATGCCACAGGATACCTAAGGTTTTTACTGTATCATCATTGTCTATATTCAAAGAAGTATTAGATAAACGCATATCTGAATCGATTGAATTTAAGAGTTCGCTGCAATTAGAAGCCCATTTTCTCAATACAAGTCCGGCACTGGACACCATTTGAGTCAACTGGTTTTGTAGTTCCAGAGCTTCAGAGAGTGAATTGGCTCCGGACATCAAATCATCAACGTAGAAGTCCTTAAGAGCTGCTTTAGAAGCAAGAGGAAAATTATTTGATTCGTTTAATGCCAACTGCTGTAAGCATTTTATTGCAAGGTACGGCGCTGATGCAGTGCCATAAGCAATCCTTGTCAACCTAAAGTCTTGTATTGGCTCAAAAGGTGAATTACGCCACACGATTCTCTGGAAATCTGAATCGTGTAGAGTTATTTGTCTATACATTTTTTCTATGTCCGCAGTTATGGCTATTTTGTGCATCCTGAAGCGTAGGAGTAATGTTGTTAAGTCAGTCTGTAGCTGTGGACCAACCATTAGTTTATCGTTAAGAGAAATACCACTTGAGGACTTTGCAGATCCGTCAAATACCACGCGAAATTTGTCACCGTTTTTATTGGGTACTGGGTGATGCGGGAGATAAAAACTGGAACTGGCTGGAACGTCAATCTCGTTTTCTGGGATTAATTCCATGTGACCAAGTTTCAAGTAGTCCCATGAATTTATGGTATTGATCAGAAAGAGATTGGTTTTTACTGAACCGGCGTTCGATTTGCTGTAGACGATGCACGCAATGTCTCTAGATGAACCAAGTTCATCACTAGAATCTCGGAATGGAAACTTGACTGCGAATCTACCTGTTGAGTCACGAGTATAAGTTCTTTTAAAATGATTTTCGCAAGCAATTTCTTCATTCGTAAAGGGTTTTGTTTCAGAGAGTTCCTCTAATTGCCAAAATTTGTCAAGTTGAAACTCTACTGCGTTGTAACTTGCATGATTTGATATGATTCTTTGGCAAGAAATTTTGTTTTCCAAGAACAACCCAACCGAAAATGGTTTCCATTGCAGTTAAAGAATGTCCTGGAACATTTAAATGCCTGTTGAGCATTATTTCTCCAAACACGTCTGCACCTAGGCAGAATGTCTATTGAGCTTGGCTGAAGACAGTTGATATCCGCTAATTGTAAATTTTTGAATGTATTCAAAGCAGACGCATCGACTTGAAATTGAGGAAGGTCACAGGTGATTTTGGGTAAAATTAATGCATCTACAGTAATACTTGTATTTTTGTAAAACAGTGATGTTATTTCTAACTGAACTAAGCCTGAAACCCTTCCCACGTT